>JAJIBD010010562.1:0-24260 GCA_021461705.1 Cryptotis parvus
TGTCAGCTGCATGCAAGGCAATCACCCTATCTACTGAACTATTGCTCCAGCCCATACTTTTTTAATGTAAGATGACAACAATATAATTTACAAAGACAACTCTGAGAATTTAGGATATAGTACTAGAACAAATCCCTTTTGGTTAAAACAAGGAGACAGAGTGGGGGCTAGAGCATTAGTACAGTAGGTAGGGTGCTTGCCTTGCATGAGGCAACACAGATTCAATACCACATATAGTCCTCCTTCCTAGTCCACCAGCAGTGTTTCCTGAGCACTTCCAAATATGGCCCAACAACAACAAAAATAAATATATAAAACAAGGAGAGGGCTGGAGCAATAACACAGCAGGTATGGTGTTTACCTTGCATATGGCCAACCTGGGTTCAATTCCTGGCATCTCATATGGTCCTCCAAGCACTGCCAGGAGTAATTCCTGAGTGCAGAGCCAGGAGGAACCCTGAGCATTGCTGGGTGTGACTCACAAAAGCAAAAAACAATTTCTAAATATATATAAAACAGGGAGAAAGACAAATATTGTACAACACTTTCTAGATGATAAACCTGTAAAACATGTAGAGACTGGAGGGGTTGAAAGTACTTCTGAAAGGGACTTTTGAGGTTCAATCAAATGGCTTGCAGGAACATTAAGTGGAAGTAGAAGAAATATCAAAAAAGGCTTTAAGTGTTTGACTTTGAGAGAATGGTAACTTAGATTCAGGAGAGAGGACACAGCTGGAAGAGTCATTTTTCATCTTGAAGTTTTTAATCTTTGTGTTTCATCTCTAATACATTATGTCCTCCAATTCATGTTTATTGCACATTTACTTAGTCCTAGCTCTGGAACCTGGAACAGGAGTTGTTCCAGGAGTTGTGTATGGCATGAAGATCATGAAAATACTTGAAATTGCGAGTTTTGGACTGCTCTTCCTTTCCTCCAGCAGAACCAGAAAATCTATTTCTTCCCTTCTAAATAAAGATGACAGTGCCAGTTTAAAAGAAATGAACTCTGTCCTTTGAGGATCCATTTCAAGCTCTACCATTTCAATATTAAGTCCCTCCCCACTCCACCTCCCCATATCGCCCCTGCCCCTGTACCACAACAGTGGTGTGCGTGCCTTCTGCCTAAATGGCAGTAACTTTGGAAAGGGAGTGACATCCAGGAAAACCAGAAATTACTAAATTGCAAACAAAAACATTCATCAGAGACCTTGCAAGACTAGAGAGGCTCTTAGTTGCTGAGTGGAAAAATACTTGACTTTGTTGCAAGCAGCTCAGACCCAAGAGGATTGGGGGAGTCTTTGGAATTGCTTGGAGGGACAAAAGTGAGACAATAAGAGATCAATACTCAATGGCAGGCTAGCTTCTCTGGTCACAACAAGTCCAGTTCAATGACACCCTGGCTAGGTGTCTTGACTCTACTGGGGAGATGGTTGTCATGCTGTCTTGGAGAGGGCACTCCTTTTCCCTGACACGTTCCTGGATTCCGCTGAGCACAGAGGCTGCTTTCTTTTTGCCTCTAGCAGGATTTAACAAGTTGGGGAGGTTTTTCACTCAGCGTTTTTTTTTCTGAAATTCTTTTCATGTTCGGATGCCAGCAGGCCCTGGTCCTTCTAGGATTCCAAGCTGTAGCTTCTCTGAAGGCTGATGTAATGGTTCTAAGTCTCAGAATAGAAGACCCATTTTTCTATAATCTCTCTGTTGTGTATTCACCTAGCTGATTCCTTTTTTTCTCTCTTGCAAACCCTTCTAAACAAAGGTTTTTAAGCAACACCTTTCAAGTATTTTCTCCCAAGAGAATCTCTTGCTGGTCACGCCCTGTTTCTTTGATCATGCCCTGTTCGCTCTTCGGTTTCTTGGCTCAGTCAATTGCATGCTTCCACTAATGGGTCTACTTTTAAAAGATCCAGAACACTCACATCCACATTTGATTTGGCTGACAAATGAGTAAACATTTGTCCAGTGTTTACTCATTTCAGAAAACACATAATGGGCATTAGTGTTATGCCATGCTCTGCCCTGGACACTAGCTATATAAGAAGATAGACAAGACCAATCTTCATGGAACCTCTGTCCTGTGACTACCTAGTTCTTTTAGTCTAAGCATCATGCCGCAAACTTGCCCCCAGTCTAGATTTGATCTCTCACCACCCAATCTGCCCCTGTATCTTGGAAGGTCTGTTAAGGACATTCCAACTTCTCAGTTGTCCAAGGCTGAACCTCACCATCAGTCTTGACTCCTTCCCTCTTAACCTCAAATGGAATCTATTACCCATCATTATTGATTATTCCTTCTGGTTTCCTAATCTGATTCACCTCCTCCTTTGCCAATTTACTGCCTTATTTAGCTTTCATCCTTGTTCACCTGTAGAGCTTCATTCCACCCCTCTCCTGCTATTGCCATAGAGGTGATACACACTTGGTTACAGAACTGCACCTTTAGCTGTTCTGTGTCCATGTCACACCTTTGTGTGAGGTGCTTGCACACATCTGGTTCTGAAGCTTTAGGGATTGTACTTTGTTGTACATACAGTGATGGTGGAAAGATCGCACTTGTTGGGGTAGAATGTTGCTGGGGATCAAGTTTGGATCTCCATGCTTGCAAGGCAGAGTCAGGTACTGTTAAATGCTTCACCACCATTATTTCCTATGAAACACTGTGGATAGATGCTCTTAAGTTTACCATATAGCAAATAAGAAACTGGGACATGAGGAGGTGAGTGGTACTCTAGGTCTAAGACCACCCTGTCTCTGTGTGCTATTGCCTAATAAACTTTCAATCGTATGAGGGGAAAAGCAATTTTAAAAGACTAAAATCCATATCTAAATATTTTTCCACAATAGAATGTGATGAGTACATTAATACTCATCACAAAATTCTATGATGAGTATTAGACTATCCCTTTCTCCCAGGATTCCTCACTAAAGCACCACATCAGAATGTTCATGGTAGGTCTACATATGATGTTCCATTTTGGCAAGGAAAGAAACATAGCTCTGTGTCTAACATCTGATTACAGAGCCTGTGGCCTTGTCATACAAATCCTTTCTCTCCTCAGTAGGTGAGTTCCTCTCCTCCATGATTGATGTCTGAGCGCCTAACCCACCCCACCTCTAGATAAATGCCTTCAATTTTCTCTCATATCTAAATGCCTCTTTCATCACTTGTCCTCACTTGCATCACTCTTCTTGCCGTTGTTCATAGATTTGCTCGAGTGGGCACCAGTAACATTTCCATATGTCCCTGTTTTGGTTTAGTGTAGTTCAAGGGTATCTGCTCACTCTAGAAACATGAAGAGTCTCAAACCATTCATTCAGGTCATGGGAAGGAGGTCTATAATTGTTACTGTTTTGGCATATCAAATATGACACTGGTAGCTTGCCAGACTCTGCCATGTGGGTGGGATACTCTCGGTAGTAGGTAGGCTCTCAGTTTGTGCATTTACTCATGAACCGGGAGAGATCGGCTTTTCTTTTTGGGTGAAGCTCTGACAAGCTGTGGAGTCTGGATGTTGAAAACGGCTGCCTTCATGGTGCGGGAGGGCTCCTCTGGCTTCTTGTGAGGCTCTATTGGGATAACGGGCCAGGGCTAGAGCCCACCTTCCCTCAGAATGCCTCATGATTAGCTGAGCACAGGGAGGCTGGTAGCAGCTCTGCTCTGTGTATCTGTGTTTCCACCTTTATCATATGTGGATAAATAAATATTTTCTTTTGTCCTACTAATTTGTCTGATGTGCATTTTATTGTTTGACAAACTGGAGAAGAACCCAGACAGGCAGGGGGGAAATTTCTGCTTCCTATATTACTATTATGTACCAGGTCATGTACAACAAACCTTCCTGTGGAAATCCTATGCAGCAGCATTTCACCCTTCAGTACATGAAGAAACTCGAAGTGAAATTTTGTTAGGCAAGTTACTTAACGTGTAATAAGTTTTAAATAACCACTGAATTCAAACTGAAGCTTGAGTCTAAAGTCTTTACTCTTTACCCAACCAATTTTTAAACTTTCTTTTGACTTGAACACAACTTAGGGGCTATAAAGTCAAAATGAAAATGCTACTTCTCTCAGGTCTTTACTCTTGTACTAAAAATAATAGATCACAGTTGCTGTTAAGTCCTATGATATATCCCCTTAAAATCTCTGCTGAAAATCTTATTAAGTTTTCTGTTCAGAACGTAATGCTTGGTAGTAAAAAGATACAAGCTCTTTGTGAAATAGTTTGTATCAGAAAACATGTTATAAAAAGTTGTTTGCTGCCAGGTAGTTGCCAAAGGAGTCATTTTTACTTAAATTTAAATAGTTTCTAGAACATATCACTGCTGAAAATTTCTATCAAGAGGGAGTTGTTAGTATATTGGGGTGACTGAAAGTTACAGTAAAAGTATAGGGAAAAACCAACAAGTAATGGACAATGTACTTTTCCTATCCTCCTACCCATCTAAATGCTTCCTGTATTTGTCTGATCAACTGAGTTGTAGTACTGATTCTGACTTTCAGGTAAGCAAAATGGACACTATATAGTTGTTTTTTATTTTCTTTCTTTTTTTGCGGGGGAGAGACTTGACAGTGCTCATACCTGACTCTCTTCAGGGATCACTCCTGGTTGTAGTGCTCAGGAAATCGTATATGATGCTAGGTATCAAACCTGCATTGCCCACATCCAGCAAAAGCACCTTAATTGTTGCACTATCTCTATAGTCCAGGGGTCAATATATTATTTTATTTATCAAATATCTATATTATCAATGCAAGTACCTGACTAACCAGCATTTATTCCATTCCTCAAATATTTTATCTATTTATTTACTTGATAATATCTAAACCTGAATGATTGCAGTTTTTGTCCAGAGTTAAAAGGGTCTTGAGTCATGTCATGTCTTCTCCTTTCCTTTTGTTTATAGTTTTTGGGGTATTTTTGGCCCACACCCAGGAATGCTCAGGGCTATTACAATTTCTTTTTTTTTATAATTTGTATCATACCATTATGAGATATACAATTACAAGATGTTCATGCTTGATTTTCAATTAAAGTGTTCCGGCACCCATACCACTCCTGGGAATCTACTCTGGGAAACCAAAAATACGCAGCAGAAACACCATCCCTACTTTTATGTTCATAGCAGCATTATTCACAATAGCCAGAATCTGGAAGCAACCAGAGTGCCCGAAAATCGATGACTGGATAAAAAAGCTTTGGTACATCTACACAATGGAATACTATGCAGCTCTTAGGAAAAATGAAGTTATAAAATTTGCCTATAAATGGATGGACATGGAGATTATGTTGAGCGAAATTAGCCAGAAGGAGAGAGATAGATACAGAATGACTGCATTTATTTGCATAACATAAATATATATGTACATATTATGATACCAATATCCAAGGTTAAGTGAAACATATATCAGGAGGTCTTGTCAAAGGTGGAAATTATCACAAACGTTTGGGAGTCAGGAGGCTAGGTAAGACAGAAAATGGAACAGTGTGCTAACAATTGTTGAGGGTACTAATGCCAACCTAGAACTGAGTATTAAATAGAAGCAAAAGGATACACATGACAACCCTTTAATGTATGTTCTGTAATCCATAGTCTGGAGGGGAAGGAAAAGAGAAAGAGAGAGAAAGGGAAAGAAAGAAAGAACCTGCCGTGGAGGAGGTCTGGGGGAGGGGGGGAGGGAACCGGGGACGTTGGTGGTGGGAGATGGGCACTGGTGGAGGGATGGGTGCTGGAACACTGTATGACCAAAAACGCAAATATGAACTTTTTAATTGTATATCTTTGTAATTGTAAAAATAAAAAATTAAAAAAAAGTGTTCCGGCACCCATCCCTCTACCCGTGCCCACCTCCCACCACCAATGTCCCCACCTCCCTTCCCCTCCCCCATCCTGACCGCAGGGCAGGCTCTCCATCTCCTTTCTCTCCCTCTCTATCTCTCCTCCCTCTCTCTATCCCTCTCTCTCTCATCTCCCCTTCCTTCATATTGTGGATTGCAATACATACATTTCTCCATATGTCTCCATACAGGACATATTGAGATATTACTGGTGCCCGCTCTAACAAATAGATGATGAATGGGAAGATAGTGATAGTGATAACACATACATTTAGAGGTTGCTGTGTGTATCTTTTTTCCTATGTTCAATGCTCAGTTCTCATGTAGCACCATCATTTGTAACGACTATCAGTACACTGTTCTCCTCTCTGTCCTACCTAGTCTCAGACTCCCACATGATGGTGTTATGTTAGGTTTGGGGAATGGGCTGTGTCCAGCTGTGGCGTCCGGACCTTGAGGATGGTTATGGTTGTGTTGCACGAGGTTTTCTGACCTCTGGGGACTTGGCAGGGAGCAAGCCAAGGACCAAAACTTGTCCCCAATCCAAGCCGCCCATCAGTCCGGTGCAAGGCGGGCAGGCAGAGACCCCGCCCCACACCTGAATACCAGGCATCCACTGAGAGCTCCAGCAGCAGTTCTGGGAGGGGCCTCCAGGCCTTTGTGGAGTGAGCCCAGGTGGGGGAGGTGGCCACAGCACAGCTCTCCAAAAAACCTGGTTGGCGCAGTCACTGAGTTTCGCATGCCTGGCCTGAATTCCGCTTCTCTTCTGGGATAGGGCTGTGTCCAGCTGTGGGGTCCTGACCTTGAAGATGGCTGTAGTTGAGTTGCATGAGGTTTTCTGACTTCTAGGGCCTTGGCAGGGAGCAAGCTAAGGACCAAAACTTGTCCCCAGTTCAAGCCGCCCATCAGTCCAGTATTACAATTGCTGAGATCAGGGATCACTCCTGGTCATGCTCTGGGGATCATATATTGCTCTGGGGAGTGAACTTTGTTGGCCACATGCAATGCAGTGCCTTAACTGATATTCTATCTCTTCAAATCTTTTCCCCCATTTTTATGGGACTTAGAAACAAGCATAAATGTCACCACATCTTGGAGATCTGGAGACTAGGGGTGAGTGGAAGAAGGAGAAAGACTGAAGTGTGGATAAAATAATGACCAGTAATGGCTATTTGTTCCTCCGAGAGATTTGAAATCAGTCAATGGAAACCAGGCATTTAGAAGATGGCGTGAAAGCTGCCAGTTGTGCAGTGTTGCCCATATTTTTTAAATGGTCTTAGCCAAATAAAAGGACACTGAGTGCTGAATTCAAACTCTGAGTCATTGATCTGGGACATTTTGCATAGAAATATTTATTCTTTGTTTACGTGAAGTCCAAAAAGGGCATGGTGCATTTTTAGAAAATACTCCATGACAAAACAATATGAACATTCCTCCAAAGACTAAAAATTGAACTCCCATTTGACCCAGCCATGCCACTCTGGGAAACCAAAAATACGCAGTGGAAACACTATCCCTACTTTTATGTTCATAGCAGCATTATTCACAATAGCCAGAATCTGGAAGCAACCAGACTGCCCGAAAATCGATGACTGGATAAAGAAGCTTTGGTACATCTACACAATAGAATACTATGCAGCTGGTAGGAAAAATGAAGTTATAAAATTTACCTATAAATGGATGGACATGGAGAAGATTATGTTGAGTGAAATTAGCCAGAAGGAGAGAGACAGATACAGAATGACTGCATTAATTTGCATAACATAAATATATATGTACATATTATGATACAAATATCCAAGGTCAAGTGAAACATATATCAGGAGGTCTTGTCAAAGGTGGAAATTATCACAAACGTGTGGGAGTCAAAGGCTAGGTAAGACAGAAAATGGAAAAGTGTGCTAACAATTGTCGAGGGTACTAATGCTAACCTAGAACTGAGCATTAAATAGAAGCAAAAAGTCTGGAAGGGAAGGAAAAGAGGAAGAGAGAGAAAGGGAAAGAAATAAAGAACCTGCCATGGAGGAGGGCTGGGGGAGAAGGGAGGGACCGGGGACATTGGTGGTGGGAGATGGGCACTGGTGGAGGGACGGGTGCTGGAACACTGTATGACCAAAACCCAAATATTAACTTTTTAATTGTATATCTTTGTAATTGTAAAAATAAAAAAATTTTTTTAAAAGAAAATACTCCATGAAGGAAAAGGATTTGAGATATAAGGAGAAAATGAAGACAGTCGGGTTGGTAGATATTAGGAGTTTGGGGGTACAAGATAGAAGATAAAAGTTTCCAACATGATTAAAGTGGATTGTGGGCATATAGAGGAAATTCACCTATGAATTTTAGCTCTTCCTGGGATAATTCAAATTATATTTTTTGGGATGATTCAAATTCTTTGGATAATTCAAATTATACTACCATACAGGTGGGGCCAGAGCAATAGCATAGTGGGTAGCACTTTTGCCTTGCATGTATCCAACCTGGGTTCAATCCCTGGCGTCCCATACGGTCCTCTGGGCACCACCAGGAGTAATTCCTGAGTGCAGAGCCAGGAGTAACCCCTGAGTATAGCTTGGTATGAACCCAAAAAGCAAAAATAATAATGATAATAATAATATCATAGAGGTTAGCAGGAGAAAAAATTTAAAAATATTTGCATGTAGGGAGAATCCATTTTGATGTGTACTCTAAAGCCAGAGGAGCAAAAGAGGGATCTATCTGCTTTGCTAAGGATCGGGTAGGGCCCTGGACCGTGAAGGAAGAGAAGATGCATGGACTGATGAGGTCAGGATGGTGCTATGACAAACAGCAGAAGTTCCATAAGGGAGGTTTGCCCTGCCATATTGTTTTCTTTGATAAGAAGGTTATATGGGGTTAAAATCCTACTTCTGGTTAATATCTCCAATTTCATTGCTTTAGGTAGTTAGGGAGAGTTATAGTCCCCTGTGTGTGTGCAGTCTTCTAGACCTTCCTAGACCTCAGCTCAGCATAATGCACAAGCCAAAGTGATATATCCTTTGGGAAACCCTTTTTAAACATCTCGTGATAATTTCTTAGTTTACTTGCTTGAAAAGTTCATATCAACTTTAGACAAAGCTGGGTTCACTGCCTCAAACAACGTCCTTAGGACTAAGTTCTCTCTTCTTTGGGTTCTGTTTCATTTTCTATTTGACATCATTCTGCACCAACCCCAGAAAAAGAGCTAGATATTTTTGTAGCCAGCATAACAAAGCATAACAAAGGAATATAGGATGAAATGTGGGAATCTGGATAAAGCCGAGGCTTGGGTACCAGAGTTCATGTGGTGTGTCCAAATGTAATGTAGGGTTCCGGGTCAGGCCAGCACAAGAGATTTCCTTTTCATCAAAACTATACAGAACAGGCAGCTGCAGAATCCGATTCCCACTGTACAGATCAGAACTGTACAGTGAAACCAGAACTCCATGCTAGTTTTCTATGGCTTCAGTAACAAAAGGCTACATGCTGGGCGGCTGAACATAAAACAAATACATGGATTTGTTGGGTTTATTTATTTTTTGCTATTTTGGGGTTTGGGGGGCTACAGCAGCAGTACTCAGGGGCTTCACCTGATTCTGTGCTCAGGGGTGGTATCAGGGAACAAAACACGGTGCTATGGATTAAACCAAGGTGCTGCATCAAGACAGGTGTTTAACCTCTTTCTACGTCTACCGCCCCCATTATAGAAATGTAGTGAGACAGAACAACAGGTATGGCCCTAGTAGTCCCTGAGTACCATAGGCAGGAGGAATTCTGTCAGTTCACACTGGACAAAAATCTGCCGGCGGTGGTCCCTATAAAAAAATTAAAAAAAACAAAACTAAGAAAACCAATTAAATTTTTTTTCAGTTCTAGAGGTCAGAGGATAGAATGAATATCAAATCTTAGTGTCAGGAGGCTGACATTCCTTCTGACAGGCTCTCAGGATAATCCACCTCCTTTCCACCTTCATCATGGAGAGGCCACATCCCTCAGTGCCTGGCCCCCTTCCGCTGTGAAAGCAATAGCAGAGCACATCCAAATCTCTCGGTGACCTCCCTCCTGCCTTCTTTCTTCATCTTGTATAAGATGCCTTGCATTTTTAATGGAGCCCATCTGGATAATCCAGGACAGGCTCCTCATTTCAGGGTCCTAAATTTAATTTTATGTGTGAATCCATTTGCCAGAGAAGATAACACTTGCCACATTACAGAAGAAGGGCTCAGACACCCTTTGGGAGTCTGTTGCTCAGTCCACTCTGAAGGCCTCAGAGCTTTGGTTAGTCCTTCCATGAATAGCTGAGCAAAGACTGGAACTGAGGTTCATGGTTCCAAACAGATAATCTAGACAAGAATCTCAGACCTGCAGAGTGAAGGATCTGAATCTTCAATTAGGTTCTCTGTGTTATTGGGTCTTCATCTGTGAAATGCAGACGTTACAATAAAAGAGGCACCTTTTCAAGTTTTCTTTATAGGGCTGGAGAGATTGCTCAAGTCGCATGCTACACACCTGTAACATGTATGTTCTAACTTTGATCCCCCTTCATAGTCCCTGAGTATCACCTGGTTAGTCTTCGTGGCTCTCAAGCACTGGCAGGAGTTTCACTGCTGGATTTGGTCCTGAAAAAGAGTGTCAATCCCAGTGTTGACATGGAGCAGAAAGTGACTGATGTTCTGTATTTCTGTTATTGCTAATACCATTGGACCTGCAGAGCCTTTGAATGTTTACCTTTAGGCAAAAACAGCATGAGCCAGTGCCATTTGAAGTGGGATAAACTTTTAGACTTCTGCCGGTCATGTGACCATAGGGAACATGAACTCTGAATTCAATCCCTTGTTCTGAAATAAAGCCAATGGTCTTTCCCTTGCAGAACTAAGTCTGGTAACCATTACCTCAACCAAATGCATCCCTTATTGTCCTCCTTGCATATGCCTGAAAGTATCTGAATAGCTTCAAATGAGTCCCTTTACTTCTTATTTATCTCCAGCTCTTTTTATTTATCTTCTTGGTTCTCAGGGAATCTTCCTGGCTCAGTGCCTGGGAGGGGGCACTTCTGGCAGTACCAGGGAATGACCTGAGGCTCCTGACAGCAAAGCACATCTAGTCTTGGCTCTCCTTCACAGTTCCTTTTCTCTCTCTTCCTTTCTCATTTTCTTCTTCAGCTCCTCACAGGTGTCACTTCCTTTGTCTATGCTACTCTATTTCTTCCTTTCTCCCTTACTCATTTCCTCTCTGCCAATGCCCAGACCTAAGACCTCTGTTTCCAAGCAATGATCAGTTCGGGACTCCTGCTCTTGGTCTCTTCTGCCATGTGTTTCAGAGTTCAATGCTTCGTGCTCATGATTTCTTAGTCGTGCAATCTAAATGCTAATGCCCCATGCCCCACTGCCCTTTCTTCTCTACTGATACAAGTGAGCACACCCGGAATAACCATGCAGAGGCAAACGGGATCTTCTCTACACCTTCAGCCCTAGCTCAGGATGTGGGCTCAAAACTGTGCCTTCTTGAAACCTCTAATGGCCCAGGAAGGGGCTTTCACCTTCACCACGGACCTCTGCACATCCCCTTTCCAGCGGCCCCTATCTCTCCAGCTAGCCGATGCCAAAGGTGATGGCCCTATTCCCTTTCATGCACTGGTGGTTTTCAGTCTGATATTGAAAGTGCAATATGTTTGCCAGTAATGATGTCTTATTGGAGTGTAAAGATTTTCTCATTTTGCTGCTTTATCCTGAATTTAAAGTATTTGAAATTCACTTACTTTGGAGAGGACCATCCGTTGAAACCCTGTTGTAAATAAGCTAGAGCCTTCTAGGGTGTTATCTATGAAATAAGAGATGAGGTTGGTTACTGCCATTCTGTCAGCAAGCAGAAGCAGTCTCCAAGTCCTTCCATGACAGGACCCGGCAATCTCCTGCTTTCCAGTGTTGGGCCTGGATATGAGAGCTCATCTGCCTTGTCTTTTGAGTCTCCTTCATTGAAAGCTGGGCAGTATCCTATGTTGGAAGATGACTTAGCTCTTGAGTCTGTGCTTGGAAAATGAGAAAAATCTTTATGCTCAGGTTGAGAGCTGAGAACTGGAGGGTCCTTACCAGGTGGATAGAATCAGGACCATTCACTGAGTGATTGCTATGACCTAAGTGCTTGGCTTGAGTCATCTTCAGGAGCCTCTGAACCATCTTGTTAGGTTGCCTGGAGTCCAGCCAATCTGAATAGATGGTGCACATGCTCCTGGGGTCCCCCTTGTGTTTTTCAATGAGGCCACTGTCACAAGGTTTGTGGAAAGTACACCAAGAAAACTTCTGCAGGTTTCATTTGATGCTAAGATTGACACATTCCACTGACCCATTTGTGACTACGATGTTGAGAGTTTCCTGTCTGAGTGAGCTGCTTTGGACCCAAGCATTTGCACTGCAATAAGTTATGGCTCAGCTGTTTTCCAGTTGTGTGACCTAATGTCAGTCATTTATTCCGTTGGCCCTGTTCCCTCACCTGTCATAGATGGATAATAATGGCAGAACTCTTGTAGGACTGAGTGTAGGTTATGAGTCTCCTTGTGAGAACAGAATATTGCTTGGCAATATCATGGTAGCACGAATACACATTCTGAATGGTAATGACACAATGGAGTTGGTAGCAGTAGGTGGGTAGGGGTGGTAAGAGGAGGGGCATTGAGGTACTTGGGGAAGGGAGGTGGGTACACTGGTGTCATTGGAATTAAGTGCATAAAACCATTAATAACAGTATTATAAACCACAAAATATCAATTAAAAACATTTTAAGATAATAGTCACAGTTTTGAGCATTGAATGTAGACAAAGGGATATACATGATAACCCATAAGTGTATAAATTGCAAAGCACAATGTGTAAGAGAAGGAAGGTCGGGGGAGAGAGAGATAGAGAGAGAGGAGGGAGGGAGGGAGAGAGAAGAGGGAAAATAGCCTACCATAGAGGCAGGCCAGGGGGGGAGGGAAGAATCTGGGGATGTTGGTGGTGGGAAATGTGCAGTGGTGAAGGGAACTGCATAACTGAAACCCAATCATGAACAGCTTTGTAATTGTATATCTCATGATGTTATAATTTTTTAAAATCACATTTTTTAAAAAAAGCAATAAGACCAGTATCTGGCACATGCTAAATGATGTATATTTGTGTTCCTCCACTAAAACCTTTATTTATTTGTTTGTTTTCCTAAAAATTACTTTCCTTGTTTCTTTGCTTTGCTTTATTGCTGTTGTCAGTGCAATGTTGGGTCATACAAACACCTGACTGTTATCCCAGTGGGTTTTTAGCTCTCCATGGGCCACTCTCAGCTTTGCTCACTGAAGATTGCACTCCTTCAGTTGCTGGCAGACGTATTCATCTGGAGTTGATCCCTTTAGATGAGGCATACCAGACCTGCCTGTGGGCTTTCCTAGGACCACACACCTTTATGTTGCTTGAACAATGTGGCAGTCAGAAATTTTCTCGTGGACCAGAGTTTGCAGACAGGAGAGCTTCCAGGCTTAAGTGGCAAAACTGCCAGTATCTTGCTCAGTGCATATAGCAGCCCCAGAGACTGAACTTCTGGACTTAGGTTGGTAAGGCGAGTGTTCCTAACACACCATGCTAGTTTCTCCACACCTGCTCAAGACTATTTCACCATCTAAGTACAGATGACCTGCTCTGTCTCCCACAGGTATGGATAATGGATGTTGTGGCTAATAACCAGTAGAAAATAGGACTCTGAGCCGTTATTTCTCCCTTATTCTTGAGTGGGTTGTTGTTTTAAAGGGTGACCAACTAACTCATGAAGTCTTCATGATTGGAGTGCCCTGAGTTCCACACAAAGCAGAAGGGAAGAATCTTAGTGACATTAGACTTTGTGAGGTCTTGTGTACGTGTATTTATTTGTTAGGGTTGCTGTAAAGTCCCGCTGAGTAGATCCAAAGAACAGAAACCAATTCCTCACAACTCTAAGGATGTGAATTCAAGACCAAGCGCTAGCAAGGCATGTTTTTCCAAAGATTTCTCTTCTTGTGTGTTGTCACACAAGACACATAAGGCCACATAAGGACACATAAGGCCTCTTGGTAGTCATTTAGTTTAATTACATTAATTAACATAATTCCTATTTCAACATGGCTATATAAATTATACTTAAAGGGGGCTGGAGCTAAAGGGACTAACACTCACAATTAAGAAAAATGATGTTGGATTCTCCGCGGGCGGTGTTGGTCTCGACTGCGCGACCATCCTGGCAAATCAGACCCAGGGCCAGGAGGCGGAAGGACGTGTAGGACGCCCGGTTCTCTCCCTTTCTCGGCCTCTCTGGGGCCCTGCGCTCTGATGGCCGTCGGCTGCGGGCGCTAACGTGGCTCCCGCGGGACGACGAGGCCTGGGCAGAGACGGACGATGGTCTGTGGAGCCCGATAAGCCTTGGGCGGCTGCCAGGAGAACGCCCGCGCCGGGCGAGGGCAGAGACTCCATTGGGCACCCTGGACGCCAGCCTAGGCGCTCCCCACATGCCCCTGTCATGCGCGCCGCCTCTGGCTGGCGGCCACTGGTGGAGGAATTGTGTGGGGGCCGCCCGCAGGGCCAGCGATGGACGACGAGGGTCGCCTCAGCCCGCATGCAGCCGCCCAGCTCACCCGCTGCCCTCCCGCCGCCGCAGTCTCAGGAGCGCTCTGGGAAGATGGAAGGAGGGCGAAGGCCGCAGCCCGGGATGCAGCTCAAGTAGGAGGACATGCCTGGCCGAGATTCCGCCGCCGCCATTCGCAGCGCCCTGACCTGGTGCGGCTCCAGTGGCCTCAGAGCCCTTGACTTGCCGCCGGCAGTGACCTAATGGCAGAGGAGATGCAGGCGCTCGGCTCCTAGGAAAAGTGGGTGGGAAAGTTGGTATGGGCTGATGCCCTATACCTGCCCCACGGCCACCCTAGAAAGGTGATAGGGGGAATCATCCGGCGGACAAAGCCCCTCACATGTAGTGAGGGACAGGGGGCTGGGCACGTGGAAGTGGCTCCGTGGGTGACCAGGAGCCTGACAGGTACCATCTGGTAGGTCAGGGGCAAGAAGCACCGTTGATCCTGTGAGAAGGGTGAGAACGGGCTGTGGTGGTGACCACCAGGAGCAGATGCACCTATTCCCCCTGTGGGTCCCAGCATGATCCAAGGGGCACAGGTGAAATCACATGAATTAGGGAGCAGAGCAGGGGGCAGCAGGCCGACCTAGAAGACTGGTGGGCCACAGGAAGGGAGCAGGGATGGAAGAGGGCCATCGTTTCTCACCCTAAGCCAGCGGACAGAAGGTTCCACCAGTGGGCACCAACCTGGATCTGTTCTCAGCCAGCGCCTAACTAGCATCATCGCTCATGAACAAGTCACCCTAGTGGCAGGGTGGGGAGGCTTTGCATGACCCCCAAGAGTTAAGTGCCTTGGGACCAAAGCCATACTACAGTGAGTAGGCGTTTGCCTTGCAGGCAACCGGCACACATTCAGTCCCAGGCATCCCATATGTCAGGAATAACTCCTGAGTGCAGAGCCAGGAGTAACACCCTAGCACTGCTGGGTATGGTCTAAAAAGAAAGAGAATGTGATACCTTGCAGCCAGGGCTAAAGCCACCATCACCACTGCCAAAGGTCTTGAAGTATTCAGCATCAAAGCTAAAGATCCCAGAAGAACCCGCCCAACCAATGGTTGTGGATCTTAGAGAGCCCGGTTACTGGATGATCTGGGACACAGCCTAGAGCAAGCTAAAACTAGTCTCCAGCTAAAAATCTATTTTCTTGTGGACATTGTTTATCATGAGAACATTCCCTTTGGGGATCCCACGTACATAACCCAAGTTTCAGGGCTGAGAAGATGGCCCCAAAGGCATGAGTGCACACCCAGCATGTGAAAGCAGCAAGTTCGATTCCTGGCACTGCAAAATACCCTGAGCACCACCAGGGTAATACTTGTAGCCACCTAGCATGGCCAAGCAAGAGCAACAACAGACTGTATCACAGGCAACAGCTCGGGCTTTGGAGCACTGCTCAGAAGTTCCCTGCCCACCAAATCTTGAGTAGCCCAGATCTCCAGGTTTTGTGTCTAAGACACCCATTTTGGCACTGGAGCAGTAGCACAGTAGGTAAGGAGTTTGCCTTGCATGCAGCCAGCCCAAGTCTGATCTCCGGCATCCTGTAAGGTCCCTTGAGCAATGCAGGGTAACCCTGAGCAACGCTGAATGTGACCCATAAAGGAAAAAAAAACATATATATATATATATATAAAATAGATCCAATTTCTCATTAATAACTATAAACCACAGTGCCTAAAATAAAATTGAATAAACACATTCAATTTTAAACCCAGTGCCTAAATAAAATTTTCAATTTTATTTAGGCACTGTGTATGTATATAAAATATATATAATGTTTATATATATATATAAATATATATATATTTATATATATATAAAATAAGATCCAATTTCTCATTAATAACTATAAACCACAGTGCCTAAAATAAAATTGAATAAACACCCAATTTTAGAAAACTACACAAATGCAAACTCAACACCACAAAAAAAGCAAACAACCTAACTAAGAAACAGGCGAAGGGGTAAACAACCTAAGAAACGGGCAAAGGGCTTGACTAGATATTTCTCTAAAGATATATAGATGGCCAACAAGCACATGAAAAGATAAAAAGACAGCAACATGAGAGCCCCCACAGTGAAAACCACCAGTAGTTCCCATTCAACACATATTAGGAAGGGATTACTGGAGGAAGGACAGTGCTGCAGGGACATGGAGAACCAGAACTGTGTCACCAGTGAGAACGTGGAACAGTACAGCCTCTGTGGAAAAGTGGCACACTACTTCCTCAAAAGAGCCAAACACAATTTACCATGTGACCCAGCAATTTCTATGTGAGTTTGTATTTCCAAAGGAAGTTTGTATTCCCATTTAATTTCCAAAAGAAATTAAAACACGGGGCTGGGCGATAGCCCAGCGGGTAGGGCGTTTGCCTTGCACGCGGCCAGCCTGTGCCGCCCAGGTTCGATCCCCCAGCGTCCCATATGGTCCCCGAGCACCGCCAGGAGTGATTCCTGAGTGCAGAGCCAGGAGTAACCCCTGAGCATTGCCGGGTGTGACCCAAAAACAAAAACAAAACAAAAATTAAAACACATGGGGCGGAGCGTGAGCCCAGCGGGTGGGCGTTGCCTTGCACGCTGCCAGCCTGTGCCGCCCGAGTTCGATCCCGGCATCCCAGTGGTCCCCCGACCACTGCCAGGAGTAATTCCTGAGTGCAGAGCCAGGAGAAATCCCTGAGCATTGCGGGTGTGACAAAAAAAAAAAAAGAAAGAAAAATGATGTTATGCAAGGGACCATATGGAAGAGCAGCCTAGTAGCAGATTCACCCTAGCATGTAGGGAACAAAGTGGGGGAGGGATAGACAGACAGACAGACAGACAGATAGTGGGATAGTGAAATAGTGAGATAGTGAGATAGACAGATATAGAGAGACAGAGAGAGACAGAAAGAGAGAGAGAGGACCTGCAAGAAGTGCCTTATTGGGTTGAGGATGGAATAATCAGAGAAAGACAAGAGGGTCTTCTTGATGGGGTTTGTTCATGTTACTGGGTGCAGTCAAGGGTAGGCAAGAAGAAAGTTTGTGTCAAATAATATACCTGGGCATGGGGGCAAGTGTTTTTGCCTGTCTATGGGGAGAGACCCAAGGAAAAGAGAAGTCAAGAACTTGACCTGCAGGTGACCTTCCTCTGGCACACTCATGTGGCCTTTATCTCTAGGTGCACAAACTTCCTATTCTTAGAATAACTCCATTCAGGTCACTGTTAGGCCTCACCCACATCACTTCATTTTCTTTTAATGTCCTTTTAATTTTTTCAGGTCCCTGAAGAGATTGTAGTCACTTTCAGGGACCTTCACAACCTCAGTGCCATTAAAACTTGTAACAAGGCTTTTACTATCACCAGCTGTTTCTAAATCTCTGCTGTCAATAATGTCTTTAAATATGCCTTCACTAAGTACAGTCATATTGGAGATAAGAATTTCAACATTTGAACTTGGGGCCTGGGGACCACAGCTCACTTCTAGCAGACACTAGGGCTTTTAACACAGAGGTTGTTCAACATTTCCTTGTCATTCGCCTGAGACTTGAGGCAACCAGAGGGTTGTTAACAATTCCCTGTTGGTGGCATGTACTGCATACATAGTAATCTTAAACTGGGATAGACAGACAGACAGACGGATAGTGGGATAGTGGAATATAGTGAGATAGTGAGATAGTGGGATAGTGGAATAGTGAGATAGTGAGATAGTGAGATAGTGAGATAGTGAGATATAGAGACAGAGAGAGACAGAACATCCTCCCAGGTGCTCACTCAGCATCTGGGAGGATTTTGGTACCACATCCAAATGAACTGTCTCCAATTTTCCTAGAACAGAAATCAGACCTTTGCCCAACCTATACCTGCTTAAAACCCGAGACTTACTTGCCTATAATGTCCAGAGCACCAGGGACCTCCCTCAGCACCCAGAGGGTTATGTCATTCAGCTGCTCTGGTAGACCTGCCTCTACCCATCGTGGCTATGTGGCTCATTCTGCTTCATAAGGATCTTCATTCCTCAGCTGGCCTCTCCTGGGAATCTTGGCATTTGGTCTTCCCCAAGCTGGCTCCCTGGCATTTGTCTCATTACTTAGCATCCTGTCTGAGCGCTGCTTCCCCTGAGAAACCATCCCTCAATACCTCAGTCATTTAACTTGTTTCGCTTCTTGGCAATGGGAGAGATGATCAAGTGAGTCCATTTGTTAGTTAACAGAGCCCACCTTCCAGAAGGAGCTTCAATTTTGGAGTAGGAATGCAGATCAAAGTATAGCAAAAAAATGTTGCTATGTAAAATATTACTCATTCTGGGAAATTGCTAGATCATTCCATATGGTCTCAGAATCTGTTTTAAGATATCCCACTTGAATTCATGGCTACAATACTATGCTTGGATTAGTTTTCCCACTGGGATTTCTGGGAAGACTCTTCCTTTTCTTTTCCAAGGTATCATTCAGGCTTATTTGAGAAATGATCTCAAATGTGAAGGCATTTCTTTGCCCAATACATAGCAGTATTAGCAGTGCAGCAGGTCGGGAAAAGGGTCCATAAAGTCCTTTTCCTCTTGGATTTCCTGAAAGCTAGGAAAGGAGCATATGGAATCAACAAATGATCTGGTCTCGGTAAGGAGCAGAAAAAGTTGAAGGGCAGTAGAAAGTAAAAGTTATTTTGCAGAGAGTTGGGTGAATCTCAGAGCCTAGAGGTAGGGAAATGGTCATTCGAATTCACCAGCAAACTCCTGCATCTGCCTAGACTATTTCATAGGCACCTGACCTCATGGCAGCACACCATTTTCTTTCTACTTTGTATAAAGGAATCTACAGAAGAGTGAAAGCAGGAGACTTAGTGTATATAACAAAAAGAAAAAAAGGAAATTAACTCAAATTTTGACAGAAGTCTTCTCATCCCATATCTAATATTGAGGATGGATCCCTCTACCTTTGAAGAAAATGTGATAACTAGCAGAGAACTCTCCCCAAAGAAGACTTCTGTTTCTTTACTCAGTAGGAGCTTTCTCTGACTGCACCTTTCTGTTCCCACAAAGTTCATATTTCAATGTTCCAGCTCTCAGAGTGATGACATTTAGAGGTGAGATCTTGGAGATATAATTAGGTCAAATCAGTCATGTGGGTGGAGTCCCCATGATGGGTTTGGTAACATGAGAAGAGCTTGCTCTCAATATCTCTGACTGTCCCTCCATCCGCTATCTGCAGGCCAGGAAGAGAGCCCTCACACAAAACCATCCTGTTGAGGACCAGACCTTGCTCCCCGTCTTCAGGACTGTGAGAAACCAAATTCTTTCATTTCATGATTATGCCACCCAATCTGCGGATATTTGTTATAGCAGCCTGAACTGAGATTTGAGGTTAGATTTTTGTTTGAGAAGTATGTTCCAAAGCCTCCCAAAGGTGCCTTTGGTCAAATGCAAATTTTTGGCATTTATAATCACCCAGGTGTCAAAAGGGATAGAACTATTAAATGTTTATAATGGTATTTCTCTCATATTATTGGAAAAACATAGAAAATTCTTGAAGAGCAGAAAAGAAAATTAAGAATACCATCCATAATTTTGCCATCCATGCATAGCTACTATTTACATTTTAATGTCTTTTCTTCAGGGCTTTTTAATGCATTTTTACATAATTAGATCCATTCTCTATATGCAATTTTTATCTTTTTTAATCATAAGCATTTTCCACATTGCACAGTCATTGTGAGTATTGCGTTTTATGACTCCATAATGCTTCATCAAGGATTATGCTATGGATTATTTAACCAAACATTTACATTAAATTTTTTAAATCTCACTATTACTTATGTTGCTTTGATGATCCTATTGCATAAACTCAAGCTCTTCCATACCTCAGCCTACCACCAGGGTTTGGGTGCCTTCATTAAACTGTACACTCCCATGTGTAATTACAGGATCAAAGGATTGGACCATTTTAAGGCATTAAATGCACATTTTTAAATTACTCTCTGAAAAGGCTGAGACAATTTCTACACAGATCTGCAATGAGAGAAAATGCCCGTTCTGCTCTTCTTCTGTTAATATGCCTGTTATCACTGTAAAAGACCACTAATTTGAAAATCATCAAGTGTTTTATTTGCATGGTTTAGAATAGTTGTACTAGTGATGCTTTTGTCCATGTCTATTTAATGATAACCTTTCCTCCTTGAGAAAATACCTGTGGGTGTTCTGTATGCATTTATTGGTGTCTTTGTTTTTTTTTAAATATTTGCATTAACTCATATATATAAATACATAGTTCAGTTTTGTTACGCTTGCTCAACTGTATTTCTATTTGTTGTTTTCCTTTTTAACTTTGATTGACTTTTTATGTACCAAAGATTTTAATTTTTTTGTAATCACATCTGCCCATCTTTTCTTTTTTTTTTTTTTTTTTTTTCTTTTTTTTTTTTTTTTTTTCTTTTTTTATTTATTTTTTTTTTTTAATTTTTTATTATACCACAGTGAAACATACAATTACAAAGGTGATCATAATTGGTTCTTGGTAATACAGTATACCAGCACCCATCCCTCCACCAGTGCCCCATTTCCACCACCAATGTACCCCACCCCTCCTGCCCACCCCCATGCTGCCTTAATAGCAGGTACCCCAGTTTCCTCTCTTTCTCTCTCTGTCTCTCTCTCTGTCTCTGCATCTCTCTGCCTCTGTTTTTACACATTGTGGCTAGCCCTACAGGTATTTAGAGTTTATCACTTAAGTCTCTTTGTGTATATTCAATGGTGAGTCTTAATCTGCCATTACCATTTCCCCACATTTAGTAAAACACTGGTATCTATTTATGTCGTATTAATGAATGCAGTCATTCTATATCTGTCCTTTTCCTTCTGACTAATTTCACTCAGCATGATAGTCTCCATGTCCCTCCATTTGCAGGTAAATTTCATAATGTCATCATTTCTGACAGCCGCATAGTATTCCATAGTGTAGATGAACCACAGTTTCTTTAGCCAGTCCTCTGTTCTCGGGCATTTAGGTTGTTTCCAGATTCTAGCTATAGTGAATAGCGCAGAGATGAATAAAGAAGTACAGATAGTGTTTCTGCTATGTGTTTTTCGGTCTCGGGTATATTCCCAGGAGTGCTATTGCTGGATCAAATGGGAGCTCAATATCTAGTTTTCGGAGGAATGCCCATCTTTTTTCTTTTTATGAAAAAGATCTTTTCTAAATCTAGACATTCCTTTTTCAGAAGCTTGATAAATATTTATTTCTATTTTCTTAAGGTTTGTGAATGCTTTGATTGAAAATAGCTCTTTGCTGTCTAGAATTTGCTTCAATACCTATAATTGAAGAGGACTTTTCACACAATGAACAGTTTATCCCAATTAAAATCTATCCAATAATATATTTTAATTATTTTAATTTAATTGATACAAATAATGGAGTTTGAGTAAGCTATTTCTGGAGCCCAGTCGAACCAATGCACCAGGCTGTGTAGCCCAATGATATCTGGTTGCTTCAGGAATATGAAGAGCCTCAAACCGTTCTTTCAGAGTCTTAAAGAAGAAGTTTGACCATCTTGAAGGTGGGTGGCCACGTGATCTTTTGACATCCCTTGGGATCCAGTCGGTACTGGCTCTAGTCAAGCGGTCGTCTCCAAATCGCTTTACATGTCCAGCCCATCTGATTTTCGATGCCTTAGCAAATGAGACAGCATCCCTGACTATGGAACAGCGGTGGAGGTTAGAATTCGGATTCCATCTTTCACTTGAGTGAGGCGTGATATTCCAAGCATAGCTCTTTCGATTCCTCTTGGGGAGATCCGAATAGCATTCTTATCCTGCTTTTCAGAGGCCCAGGTCTCTGAGACATATGTTAATGCAGGGAGAACCATGGAGTTTGAAGAGATGTGGCCAGAGTCAGAGGTTATTTTTCTTTTTTAGCTATTTCTTTTGATGCTTTCTTTTAACGCATTCCATGCTGCTCTCTCCCTCCTTCACAGCTCAGGTTTTAGGTCGTTCATCATGTTGACTTCTCGACCTAGGTACACATAACTGCTGCATTCAGAGATATTTGTTCCATTGAGAGTGAATGGGGCCTCTGGAACTAGTTCATTTCTCATGAACATAGTTTTGCTGAGATTCAGCTGTAGACCTATCTTTCCACATTCTCGGTCGAAGTCGGGCCAGCATGGCTTAGTCGGCTGGCTAATGTTTGGTGTTATTAGAGTGATGTCATCAGCGAAGCAGAGGTGGTGTAATTGCCGACCATCTATCTTCACTCCCAAACCTTCCCATTTTAATTGTTGCTTGATGTTCTCGAGGGTGGTGCTGAAGAGTTTTGGTGAAATGGTATCACCCTGTCGAACCCTCTTTTGACATCGATGATGATTTCTTTGAAGAATGGTGAGATCCTGGTGGTGAATCCATAATACAGCTCACGAAGGATCTTAATGTATTTGGTAGGAATACTCTGTTTGGCTAGGGCTTCGATGACTACTTCAGTCTCCATAGAATCAAAGGCTTTCTTTAAATCAATGAACGTGAGACAGAGTGGCATCTTGAACTCCCTACAAACTTCAATGAGCTTGTTACCATGTGGATATGGTTGATTGTGCTGAATCCTTTCGGAAGCCAGCTTGCTCGCATGGCATGATGTCCTAAAAATTCCATCAAAATGGTCATAAATGGTAAATCTCCTTTTTTTTTCTTTTTGGTTCACCTCCAGCAATGTCAGGAGTTACTCTTGGCTCTGCACTCAGGAATTACTCCTGACGGTTCTTGTGGACCGTATGGAATACCAGAGATTGAATATGGGAAAGCTGCGTGTAAGGCAAACACTTAGGTGAGCTTCCTTCTTTCACTGGCTGAATGATATTTCATTTATATATTATATATTTTCTTTATTTATTCCTTAGTTGGTATACATGTAGACTATTGGTTATTACAGATAATGTTTCAATGAGCATGGGAATACAGATATCTCTTCAATATACTATTTTCTGTTTGGGGGGATATTTAACCAAGAATAAGATTGCTTTCTTGTCCAGTAGTTCTATTTTAACTTTTGAAGATCATCCATAATGTTTTCAAAGAGGCTGCACTGATTACTTTTGCATTAACAGAGCAGAGGAAATCCTTTTTTCCGCATCTTTCCAACTCTTGTGGTGTTGACAGCTATTTTAATTTGATATTCATACCAATAGGTGGTGGTTATATCTCATTGCATTTCTCTTATAATTAAAGATCATTGAAGCACCCATTTGTACATGTCAAACATTTATAGATCTAATTGCTGCATCTTGTAGATTTTGTGCTTTATTTTTCTGTGTGCACCTTTTAGCTTAGCAAGAGAATGACTGCCCTATAGGTGAATTTACTTCTCTCCCCCTCACAATAGGCAACCATAGTAGGAAATTATAAAGTAGGATAAGAATTCATGATAGGAAGGGAATCTGGGATCATTCCTTGAGAACACCCCAGGCCATCTGAGAGCACCATGACATTCCATCAATCATAAGAGCAATGTTCACCTATAGGCTTCCCCCTACGTGATGTCAGGAACCTCTTAGCAACAAAGCAAAGAAGCCACAGAAAATATTTCCAGGCCAGCTCAGACTTGTCCTATCATTTAGCTATAGATTCTGTTAGCTTTACTTCACATTCTTTAAGGACATCTTAAAAAATCCGTCAATATAAAGTTCTGACAAGTTCTGTAAGTGAGTCTGGTTAATGTGTGAGCAACATTACCATGTGTACTGAAAACATGCAGGGTGGGATTCCCATTTTATTTATTCTATTCATTCTGATTCATTCATTCTGATTCATTCTAAAAGGACAAAAAAACCTCTCGCCCCAGGCACATCTCTTCAA
>JAJIBD010010563.1:0-46989 GCA_021461705.1 Cryptotis parvus
ATTCAGCACAATTGACCAAATCCACACGGTAACCAAGCTAATTGAAGATTGTAGGGAGTACAAGATGCCGCTCTGGCTCACGTTCATTGATTTAAAGAAAGCCTTTGATTCTGTGGAGACTGAAGCAGTCATCAAAGCCCTAGCCAAACAGGGTGTTCAAACCCAATACATCAAGATCCTTCGTGAGCTGTATTACGGATTCACCACCAGGATCTTACCATTCTACAAAGAAGTGATCATCAATGTCAAAAGAGGGTTCGGCAGGTGATACCATTTCACCAAAACTCTTCAGCGTCACCCTCGAGAACATCATGCGACAATTAGAATGGAAAGGAATGGGAGTGAAGATAGATGGTCGGCAACTAACCACCTCCGCCGCTGATGACATCGTTCTAATAACACCAAACATTAGCCAAGCGGCACAAATGCTGAGTGACTTCGACTGAGAATGTGGAAAGATAGGTCTACAGCTGAATCTCAGCAAAACTATGTTCATGAAAAATGAACTAGTTCCTGAGGCCCCATTCACTCTCAATGGAACAAACATCTCTGAATGCAGCAGTTATGTGTACCTAGGTCGAGAAGTCAACATGATGAACAACCTAAAACCTGAGCTGCACAGGAGGAAGAGAGCGGCATGGAATGCCTTCAAAGGCATCGAAGAAATAGCTAAAGAACAAAGAACCTCCGGCTCCGGGCACATCTCTTTAACTCCACCGTTCTCCCTGCATTAACATACGCCTCCAGAGACCTGGGCCCCAAAAGCAGGATGAGAATGCTATTCGGATCTCCCAGAGAGGAATCGAAAGAGCTATGCTTGGAATATCACGCCTCACTCAAGTGAGAAAAGGAATCGGAGTTCCGACCCCTCTCTCTGTTCCAGAGTCAGGAACGTTGTCTCATTTGCCAAGGCATCAAAAAATCAGATGGGCTGGATATGTAATGAGATTTGGAGATGACTGCTGGACTAGAGCCATTACTGACTGGATCCCACAGGATGTCAAAAAAATCATGTGGCCGCCCAACTACAAGATGGTCAGACTTCTTCGTCAAGACTCTGAACAAACGGTTTGAGGCTCCTTGTATTTATGAAGCAACCAGATGCCATTGGGCTACACTGGCACGAGACAGGGTCAAATGGAAATATTACTGGCACCTGCTCGAGCAGATCGATGAATAACGGGCTGTCAAGTGATTAAGTGTTCAACAAAAAAATCTGGGATCATGTGATTTTATAGGTAAACTTTTATCTATATTTAAAAGTGCAAATAATCTCGTTTTGTCAATAAGCCTACTTCTCCTTGAAGCCCTAAACCCCTGACCCACACTCCAGCTTGGGATGTGGACCCCTGCCTCAATCTTCACTCTCTAAAGGGAGGGTAAGGGTGGGGAGGGAGCAATGCTCAGAGCTTACTACTCCTGACTCTGCTCTTAGGAATCACTATGTAGTACCAGGGATCAAACTCATACAAAGCAAGTGCCCCACCTGCTCTCCTATCACTCGGGCCCTCTGTAGATTTCCTATATGCACATAATTCTATCTCTTTTCTTTTCTCCCGTCCATCTGAAGTTATTTTGTTAACTCAAGTAAACAAGAAGAACCTAGAAAAGAAGTGGGAATATTTTCCCTCCGCTCTTACACTGACAAAACAGCACATGAAAACATGGGCAATCATGCAAATACAGATTTGCAGTGAAGAAGTAACATACAAGAAGACTCACTTTCAATCCTTGAAAGGTTTCCGAGGCTGGTTCGGGTCTGATATCTGGGAACTTGGCATTCAGGAACACCCCTGTGTCCCTGATCCAGAAGAGCTACTTTCTGTGTCTAAACTGTTTACTCCAACAATCTATTTATTTTATGCTGAACACCCATATTTTTTCCTTTGACAGTCTGAAATTTTAGACTTTGTGTCACTGAGAATGCTGACATGAACAACCTCCAATAAAAATGCTCAACATTATGTCTCTAATGAGTTCCCTGGGTAGAAATAATTTCTCCTGTGTTGTGATACTCTCTGTTGGGGGATTAAGTGCATCTCATTGGACTCAACTAGGGACACAATCTTGTGCCTGGCCACCCCAGACTTCTCCCCAGACATCCATTCCTTTTGGTATTTTACTCTGTATTCTTTTACTGTAATAAATCTTAAAATGTGTGAGTCTCTAGATGCTGAGTTGTCCTTGATAGTAACCACTCATAGTGAAAGGCTAAAATTTGACCTAAAAGGAACTGAAAAGGAAAATAATTTTCCAAAGCCAAGTCTTCATCTAGTCATAAAAGTGATGATCTTGTCACTGAAATAAATAAAATAATGACATGGAGATCTTGTCGAGTACCTACAGTTTTAAAACATCTGATCCTATCCAGTGAGTAATATTCATTCAATAAAATGTAATATTAAATTAAAAAATTATATTAAAAACTAAAATTAAAAGTCCACCTTATTTTGAACTGCCCCTAATCCTAAATATGATGAACACTCTCAAACCACTAAATAGTAAAATATAGTGTCTAAAGCTAGGCTCATTTAAAGTTCAGACAAAAAATAAAAATTCTTCCCATGACTACTATAACTATATTGTCTGGAAGATCTTCAGATGCAAAAACAATATAAAAGAAAAATCAGAAGTATTGGCATCTTATAATGCCTAGAAAATTCAAGACTTTGACAAATGAATATTAGGAAAAAGTTTTGAAGAAATTAACTTCAGACAATTTGTAAATTGAAAGCAGGACTGGAGCAGTAGTACTACAGGGAACACACTTGCATGCATGTAGCCAACTCAAGTTCAATCCCCAGCCGCCCGTATAGTCCCTGGAACATCATAGGGAATGAGCCTTAAGCGTTGAGCCAAAAGCAATCCCTGAGTACTTCCAGGAGTTATCCCCCACCAAAAAACTAAGTAATAAAAGCTAGAAACAAAATAGAAAAAAACAGAACCATAGGTGCCTAGAGATTGGCCTTAATAGTAAAATGCTGCCTTGTGTGCGTGGAGGCCATGAGTCTAAACTCTTGACACCACCACACATCATTAAGTACAATCTGGGCTCTGCCTGCATGAGCTCCGTTGCCACAACCCCAGAAATCCCAACTGTGACACACAACAGGGAAAGGAATGACTCAAAAAATAAATATAAAGAACAGTAGAAAGCACAAACGCTATCAAAACCACAAAACAGCTAGAAAGAACTTGTAAAAACAACCTCAGTGGTGTATAGAAAGCAAACTCAAACTTCTCCTGAATATTAGAATAAATCATGTGAAATCTTAAATGAGAGTGCTATTATTCATTATTTAATACTTAATTGTTATATTATTTCAGACTATTATACTAATAGATATAATATACAGTAGCGATATCAAACATTGGTGTTATATGATAGTCATAAGATAATTAGTATTAAGCTATCAATTCTCAAGCTAATTTCTAGCTTTAATATACTGAGAAAATGAAAATATACAGAGACAGCAAGAGCCAAAAGCTGTGGGAAAAAAACAAGAACCAAACCCTGAGGAAAAAACATCTGCCCAGAAAACCTGCCCCCATATCCAAAGTAACCAGTCCAGAACACCATCTGACCTGCCATCATTCAGAATGATAGAGTTGGGAGTGGACCAGTGGGAAGACAGGAAGGAGGCTGTCTGTCCATGTTGTTGGTATCTGAAACAAAGAACTGAGCAAGGCACTTGAGATTAAAAGTAAAGCAGAGAGGCCAGAGAGATAGTACAGTGGGTAGGGCACTTGCCTTGCATGCAGTCAAACCCAGTTGAATTGTTGGCACCCTATATGGGACCTCCAGCCCTGCCAATATGATCCCTGACTAGAGCCCAGAGTAAGCTTCGAGCACCACCAGATATATCCCCCTACACACAGACAAGAGAAAGGAGTAAAGCAGACAAGAGTTTACTGGAAAGTGAAAAGTACATTTGGTAGAGCAGACTGGGCAAAGGGCCACTAGGCTCTATGAAGGGATGTCAAGGCCTTTTTATTGTGGTCTGAAAGAATGTGTCCAGGAGGGTGTGAAGGTGGCCTGTAGACCAGCAGGGAACTTTTGGCCAGTCTTAATTGGCACACACAGGGATCACTTGATCACTTGACATCCCGTTATTCATCGATTCGCTCCAGCGGTACCAGTAACATTTCCATTTGACCCTATCACGTGCCTGTGTATCCCAATGGCATCTGGTTGCTTCAGAACCATTCGTTCAGGGTCTTTATGAAGAAGCCTGACCATCTTGTAGTTGGGCGGCCACACATAGGGTTGTGGGACAGGATTCCTAGGGAAATTGGTGGTCTTTCTCCACCTTCTGGCTATGGACTGCATGGGATGTCTGGGAGGGTTTGTCTGCCTCAGACATTTCAGACACAGGTCTGAAAAGTCCCAGATTGACATTGGGTGGAAAAGCCAATTGTCCTTTTTCTATTGTCCTCTATATAACTGCCATTATCTTTTTTTTCCATTGTCCTCTATATAACTGCCTTCAGTTGGAGAAAACCAGCCTATAGCCTCTAGGACTAATTTAGGAAAGGGAACAATAGCTCCCTTAACCATTGGTCACAAGTAGTGGGACTTGATGATTAACTGGCACTTCTTTGTGAGTGAGACCACACTCACAAAGAAGTGCCAGTTAACTGAGACCAGAGAAAGCCACAAAGTGCACATAACCCATTAGGGACACCTTCCCTGGTCTCCCTGAGAAAGCTGCCCCATCCCTGCCAGCCTTGAGCCTCTGCCAAAACACAAGGGTTGGCTTACATCTCTGCTGCTGCAAACTTTTTATTTTTTTTTTAATCTGGAGGAAAAGAATTCTAAAATTCATCTTTAAGGATAGCTATATGTGAAATTTGCAAAGCAAGGGTAGTGAAAAGGGACCAACTTTGTCATATTTTAAAATAAATAATGGAACAGCACATAGAGTTAGCGTTGACTCATACACTAAAGATATGCAGATAGCCGGGACTTAATGAAAGAGTCATTTCAAATCAATAGGGAAATAAAAGTCCATCCAGTCAATCAAGCTGTAGCAATCAGACATTGAGGGGGAAACAATATTCAAAAAATGTCATCTTAGAAATGTTTTCAAGGAAATTCTATATAGAATAAAAAGTAAATTCTTTATTGATAAGTGACCATGAGAACATATACATGAGTAATGTATAATCTCTAAATGTCTAAGAGGAGTTTTTAAAGAAAAAGTAGCTTTATTATATATGCATTTAAAGATAAAGATTCCAAAATTTTAATTTCTATGACAAAAATTATGACTACCTTTTATGTATATATGGCTTCAACAGATTAGTCGACAAAGTACAGATGAAAATTACAACCGAAAATAGAGAAAAATAAGCAGGAAAAAAAAAAAACAAGCAACAATTCAAGTAATCTGGAAGGAGCTTTATAGCTCTACAATGAGTCATTTTCTTAAAAATAGGATTACCCATAGTGATGAGGTAGTGAAGAGAGAGCTTACTCCAGGGTGGACTGTAAGTGGTTTAATCTTTTCAAAGAAAAGATTTGGCAATGCATATGCAGAGCTCAAAAAATATTCCTATCAGTCAAGCCATCCAGCCTAAAAACAGGAAAAACACAAAGATGCTAAATGTGGTACTATTTATAATAACAAAGAAGTTGGAAGTAACTGAAATGCTTCAGAATGGGAGCTTGAATAAGCAAATTATGGTGTATTCAAAAGAAAATGTTATTCATTTATTTTAAATGTTTATAAAGACTTTTCGGTAATATGGTGAAAGTGCTTATGTCAAATATTCAGTCAAAAGAAAAAAAATAAAGGATTCATTTATTTAGCTCCATACGATCTCAATTATGAAAACAATTTAACAACTAAAGATCCCATATTATATATATATATATATGTATATATATATATATATGCATTTGTGATATATATATGTATGAGTATATATATGTGTGACTAAATGCCGCTTGATTGTCTCAGGATAGTATAATCAAAGGAAGATTTTTTAATTCTTTCTACTTTTCACCACCTTCTTCATCTTTCTGTAATAAGCTGGATAAAGGAGACTTTAAAAATAGAATTTAGTTTGTTTAGACTTTCCATGCCAATACTGGTGAAAGAGTTGGCCACCCGATGGGGTGACTGACTGGGAGCCTGGGAACGCCGCACCTACCAAGGAAAACTCCGAGACTGGGTCCTATGCAAAAGCAAGGGTTTTATTAATAAGCGAGTATACTCGGGCCCGTAGCATGACCCCAAGCGGTCAGTGGCTAAGAGTCCCGAGGCCCTTCCAGGGAGGATCTTTTAAGAGATAGTTCCCGCCGCTACAGAAAAGCCCACGCATAAACATCCAATAGATTTAAAATATTATATCAAGGTCTGCACGCAGGCAGCCAATCACTTTGTACAAAGTAACCATCTCCCACCAATCAGATCATTCTTAATACTTCTTTCTATATTTGGTGCGGCTAGATACACGTGTGGGATCATGGGTCAGCAACGACTATGCATACGTGCAGGAATGCAATCCAGGCAATTCAGGCCAGATAGTAGATTCTGGGCGGGGGTCTCATAACCTCCAACAGGAATTTGTTCTGGGCTTTTTGTAGATAACAAAAAGGTTACTTCAAGATGAAAAGGACACTCAGACCCTAAATTGGTAACTTGCCATGAGTAGGCCTGCCCTGGTTGGGAAAGGGGGTTTCTGCCTTCTTTCACTGGAATGTTTCTTTTCCTAAGAAAAAGGACCTAGAGGTAGACAGTGTCTGTTGGGTGCTATCTATAGTAAAGGATGAGATGATGAAATACAGATTAAAAAGAAAGGGCCCCTTGGTACCCTCCATTCAAGGCAAGGGAGACCTTGGAAGGTCCACAACCTTCCAGAAATTATTTGCTCTTTTGGTGTGGAACAAAAGGTGAGTTATTCAATTCTAGAGAGCGCTCAAGTCAAGAGTATGTATGAGAGGTGGATTTTTTTTTTCTAACTTTGAAAGCAGTTTTGTGTATAGTTCCACAATTCCACCCAAGAATTGTGATTCTAGCAGCTATTTACCCCACCTGGGTTTGCTTACATGCTGCAGAAATTGAAATAAAAGTGACTGCCTGTATTATGATTTCACCAGAGCAAACAGCCAAGCCACAGAAATCAGAACAATGGATGTTTCGAATCAATAAACCTTGGCATCTTCCTGAATCTTTTTATAGTTGTTCTTGTCTTGTCCTGGAACACGCATTTGATTCATCATTAGGTGGGAGGCAGGCAGTGTGTTTAATCAGAATTGCACTAGTTAGAACTGCTCCACAAATATCAAGTGCAAATTCCATTGTCTGATTCTTTTTTTAATCAATTCCTCAAGTGGCCCAATAATGCGTAATTGGCAGGGAATTTAATGGAACTCTTTTGAGAGTATTCTACCATGCTTGGATCACCTACACTGACAGAACATTCCTTCCTGGTTGCAATTTATAGAGAGAAACTCTAGGGGCCTTGCAGCTATCCCTAGGAGCTCTTCCAGTTACCTCAGTGCTCAGCTCCTCTGAAGAAATATCAACCTGGCCCCATCTTGGATCATGAGAGGATCAAAGCACCCATTCATAATACCATAAAATTTACAATAAGATCTATTCATGATAGATCATGGTAAGATCAAAGTTGCCCTACCTTTCCTTGTATTCAAACCTAGAGGCTTGGCCATAGCATTCTGAATCCTAAAAATACAAAGAATTTTTTAGGATTCTTTATCAGAACAACATCACCTTAGATAAAGAGTCTCTTCCAATGCAAACTCAGAACATTTTCCTCCTTACTCTCTTACCACCTATTCTTCCAAGAATCACTTTCATGGTTTTTAGCAGAGGAAAAGATGAAGTAGACTAATCTACCTCTGCACCAAGAAAGTTCCTCCATTTCCATAGAAATTTCTGTATCTTGTCCCAACTGCCATCTGAACCCGTTCTGCACCTTCGAATTTGAAACCCACAAACTTGCTTAAGGTCACATGATTAACTTACCTTTGCCATTCTCTCTCATCTCAGCTAAGGCCGTTATCATACTGGAGTGCAAATGAGAAAGGCATAAATCGTGGGTCTATTTCTCTCCAAGGTTGGTAACCTGGTGATGAAAACAAGATTGGTCATAGACTTCAAGCAGGTTACAAAAATTGAATGCTAGCTCTATTTCTACTCACTTTTTCTCCACCCCAAACCTCACTCTTCAACTGATTCTTCTATTACAAAAAAAAAACAGTTGACATACTTTTCACATTTTATTATTATGAACTTATCTACAAAGATTAGATATGATGAAAGTTGGTAGAACAACAATTAAATAGCTATGGGGTCATAGATAATACAATGAGTTGGGTATTTGCCTTGCACAGGGCCTAGGTTTAATCCCCAGCCCCTATGTGGTCCCCCAAGCCCTTCCAAAAGTAGTTCCTGAACACAGAACCAGGAGTAAGTCCTGGTTAGGTGTGGCTCAAAAACAAACAAGCAAAATTTTGAATTAAACAGCAATGTACTATTTGATTTAAGGACATGGATTGCCTTAAGGACTTTCATTACCTTAAGGATTGTGGAGTGGTTGCCTCCTAGTATATAAACTCAGTTATTTCTGAATGTTTCAGAATGGACAAGTTTGGCCAGGACAAGTATTGTTCCAATTAGTGAGAAGAGATGAAAAACTGAAAACTGAACAAACATATGCTTGGGGAGGCATCTTTGAATTCTGAGATAAGAGTACAGGTCTGACAGTCAAGCACTTAGGAACATTGACTGTAACATACTGAAAAGGGTTCAAGGGACTTGGGAAATGAGCAAGGAAAAAGTGGCCACAAGAGGCACTAACACACAACCAGCTTGTTGAGGACACACTTGGACAGAGTCATGGTGGACAGGACACATGCAAATTGAGCACCCCCAAAACATTTTCTCTTTGGCATGTGGCTCATTTTGAACCAAAGTCAAGCCAGGCCCTGCAGCTCAAGTGGAATGCTACTACTCCCTTAACTACCTAGAAGAAAGAAACTTGGAGGTCTTCCCAGAATTAGGATTGTTTTGCATAAGAATAGCCTAACAGGGAAGCCTATCTACAAGCAGGGCTCTGATCTCTGTATTGTGGATCACAGTCCTGTCCTAAAGCCTCTCCACCTGGAGTCTCAGAGCCCTGCCTCACTCCTTATGGCAGGATATAGCCCCTCTTTCTGTCTTATGACTTTCAAACCTACATCCATGAGGATTCTCCATATATATGTGATGACATTTGTCCTTTTCTCCTTTTCTCCTACTTATATTTTTTCTCAATTCACTGTCACTGTATCACTGTCTTCCCGTTCATCTTCAATTTGCTTCGAGCAGGCACCAGTAACATCTCCATATGTCCTGTCTCATGCAAGTAGAGCCCAAGGGCACCTGCTTGCTCCAGGAACATAAAGAACCTCAAACCATTCCATCAGGTCATGGGAATGGGGTCTATAATTGTTACTGGTATTTGGCATATCAAATACGACACGGGTAGCTTGCCAGGCTCTGCCGTGCAGGTGGCATACTCTTGTAGTCATCTCAAAATCCAGCATTTATTGATGAACTGCATGGCTGCAAGTGGCCGTGAGCCGGGCTGTGATAGGCTGGCCTGCTGGGTGGAGTTCTGATGAGGGAGGAAGTCCAGATGTGGAAAATGGAGGTCCTCATGGAGTAGGGGGACCGTCTGGTTGTTAGGCTCTGCTGGGGTGGTGGGCCAGGGCTAGAACCTGCCATCCCTCCCGGGCACCTCATGAGTGGCTAGGCACAGTGAGAGCCAGTAGCAGCTCTGCCCCATGTCAGTTTTTCTCAATTAGTCTATGGTAAATTGGTTTTGTTATATGTTGCTGGTTTTTACTTTTTAAATAAAATTCCTTTCCTTCCCTTACCTTCCCTTTATCCCCCTCCCCCCCGTTGCTTCTCCTTTGCTACCTCCCTTCTATTGTCTTTGCTACCTCCCTTCTATTGTCTTTGCTACCTCTCTTCTACTGTTTTCTGTCTAGTGTTTAGTTTTTGCCTGTCCATACATTTCACATCCTTAGACTGCACACAGAGGTGAAATGATCCAACACTTGTCATTTTCCTTCTGCTTCGCTTTACTTAATTTCTTCAAGTTCCTTCCATTTTGTTACTAATGGCAACAAAAAATGCCATTATGTTTGCAACTGAATAGTTTTCAGTCGTAGAAATGTACCTCATCCTCTTCAGTCAATCATCTACTCATAGGCAATTTGGTTGCTTCTACATTTTAGTCACTATAAATGATGCTAAAGCAACCATTGGGATGAAATAAAACTTCATATGCATGCTTTTGTATCATCAAATAGATGCCCAAAATCATATGAATCATATGGTATCTAACTTTATCTTTTAAAGTTCCATACCATGTTTCCAAAATGGTTGCACCAACTTATAGTCCCACCAATTGTGCATGAGAAATTCTTTTTTTTTCCACACTGTAACACTTGTCATAATCACCTAAGATGTCAGTCATTCTTATAGGTGTGAGGTGGTATCTCATTGTAGTCATAACTTGTATTTACTTGATGAAAGCTGATGATGAGTACTGTTTCCATTCACCTATTGGTCATCTGTCTGTCCTCTTGGGAGAGGTGTAGTTCAAATCTTTTCCTCATTTATTTTGTTAGATTGCCTAAGTTCTTTCTATACTATGGATGTGATCCCATTTCAAATGGATGGTGTGCCCTTTCCCAACTTCAAACTGTACTTCAAAGTTGTAGTAATTAAAACAGCATGGTAGTGGAGTAAAATCAGATCTGTGGACCTGTGGAATAGAATTGAATATCCTGACACACATCCTCAAATATATGATCACTTAATCTTTGATAAAGGAGCATAAAATATGAAGTGGAGCAAGGAAAGCCTCTTCAACAAGTGGTGCTGGGAAAACTGGGCAACTATGTGTAAAATTGAACTTAGACCTCTAACTAATGTTATGCACAAAAGTCAAATCAAAGTTGGGGCCAGAGTGATGGCCCAGCAGGTAAAGAATTTGCCTTGCATGCATCTGACCCAGTTCAATCCCGGCATCCCATAAGGTCCACTGAGCACCAGCAGAAGTAATTCCTGAGTGCGGAGCCAGGAGTAACCCCTGAGCATTGCCGGGTGTGACCCAAAAAAGCAAAAAAAAAAAAATGAATAAAAGATCAGACCTGAATCCATAAAGCACATCAAAGGAAACATAGGCAAAATTCTCCACCATATTGAAGCTAAATGCATCTTCAAAGATGAAACACCACTAACAAAGCAACTGGAAGCAAAGATAAACATATTGGACTACATGAAACTAAAAAGCTTCTGTACCTCAAAAGAAATGGTGACCAAGGTACAAAGACAGCCCACGTAGTGGGAAAGAATATTCACCCAATGCCCATCTGATATTACTATCCAAAATGCATAAGTTCCAGATTGACATTGGGTGGAAAAAATCAAGTGTCCCTTTTCCATTGTCCTCTATATAACTGCCATTGTCCTTTTACATTGTCCTCTATATAACTGTCTTCAGTTGAAGGAAAAGAAGAAGGAGGACAAAGAAGAAGACAAAGATAAAGACAAAGATGGAGGAGAAGGAGGAGGAGGAGGAGGAGAAGGAGGAGGAGCAGGGAGGAAGAAAAGGAGGAAGAGGAGGAGGAGAGGAAGGAGAAAAAGAAGGAGGAAGAGAAGGAGATGGAGGAGGAGGAGGAGGAGGAGGAGGAGGAGAAAAGAATGCAAAGTGCCTGCCATAGAGGCAGGCTGGGGGGAGGGGAAGGGAATCCAGTGACATTGGTAATAGAAAATGTGCACTGGTGGAGGGATGGGTGCTGGAACACTGTATGACTGAAATCCAATCATGAAAGTTTTGTAATTGTATATTTCACTGTAGTATAATAAAAAATAATTTTGTAATTATAAAATTTACCTGCAAATGGATGGACATGGAGACTATCATGCTGAGTGAAATTAGTCAGAAGGAAAAGGACAGTTATAGAATGACTGCATTCATTAATAGGATATAAATAGATACCAGTGTTTTACTAAATGTGGGAAATGGTAATGGCAGATTAAAATTCACCATTGAATATACACAAAGAGACTTAAGTGATAAACTCTAAATATCTGCAGGACTAGCCACAATGTATAAAAGAAAGAGGAGACAGAAGCGGGAATCACTGGGAATTCGTCAGACCGAGTCAGGGGTCTGCCTTCCCCCCTCCATTTTATCGAGCCTGGTGATCCCGCCCAGGAGCTGCCCTGGGGTGACCAGCCATAGCATGTGGGGCCCTTGGATGTGGCTGGGGAGGCTGGAACTCCGCTTTCCCCAGGCTCAGCTGACCATGGGGCTCCCAAGAGAACAGTTGGGTTTTGGGAGTGGGCCCATCACCTCTGGGGATTCCGGAAGCAGCCGGATGAGACTCGCCCACCACACTAGCCACCACCTTCGCTGTCCAGACTCTGGGATACTACCCACGACCAGATTAACAGAGCAAAACCAGTTCGAGCCCAGGTCACGCGGCGCAAGCGACCGCACGGTCCATCAAAATAGTGGAAACAGTGATGTCCTTTAATGCACTGCATTCTACGATGTGCAGGAGGGTTTGGTGGGAGGGAGAGATAGAGAGGAGAGAAAGGACATACAGAACCCACCAAGTGGTTGAGGTGTGGGGGGGGGAGTGAGGTGGAGACATTGGTGATGGGAGATGGGTTTGGGTGGAGGGATGGGTGTTGGAACACTGTAGAACCAAGACTTTACATGAGCATCTTGCAATTGTGTGTCTAAAATGGTGTAATAAAATTTGGGAAGAAAAAGAAAAAGAAAAAAAAAAGAAGGAGAGAGAGATGCAGAGACAGAGAGAGACAGAAAGAGAAAGAGAGGAAATGAGGGTACCTGCTATTGAGGCAGCCTGGGGGGTGGGCGGGGAGGGGTGGGGGTTCATTGGTGGTGGAAATGGGGCACTGGTGGAGGGATGGGTGCTGGAATACGGTATTACCAAGAACCAATTATGAACACCTTTGTAATTGTATGTCTCACAGTGGTATAATAAAAAATTTTAAAAAATAATTTTGTAAAAATGGATGGTGTGCAAATATCTTCTCCCATTCAGTAAGCTGTATTTTTGCTATTTGTATTGGATTTCACTGCAAAATCTTTTCCCTTTGATGTAGCCCTGATTGTTTCATCTTCCCTTAGCTTTCCCTTGATGTGAGCTCAAATCTCCCAAAATATCTCTAATGCTAAAGTCGGGGAATGTTTCACCTAACTTCTGTATACCTGGTGGTTTCAGTTCTTACATCATGACTTTCTACTAATCTTTCTGGCATCAATTTTATTTCTTGACCCACCTGAGAAGAACCCCAAGAGGTAAGAGGAGATTGCCTTACCTTCCAGAGCATGAGAGGGCCTGCATCTCACAACCTTCCCAAAGGGGAGGATAGCAAGAACACTCCTGGAAGAAGTTGGCCTCAAGAGGGGTTTATATGTCTAGGTAGTGTCTAGACTCATAAGGTTGGGCATATAATTCATGTGGCTCTAGCTTCTCAGTGATCAGTAGATACAGCTGGGGGACATTGAAGGAAGTTGTTGCTTGATACAAAAAGCAGGCAGGCCCTTACGTAAGTAAAATATGCTGTTGAGATCATTTTTAAAGCCATTGAAAGAGTGCAAATAATGAAACCCTGATATAATGATATATGCACACAATGGAATACTACACAGCTACCTTCATCCTTAACCTTTTCTGAGCCCCACTGTCCAATTTGAATTTCAGCCGTCTGGGTGAGGATGGGGAGAAAAGGGGGGCTTCTTACTGAAGAGGCAACTGGGGCACCCATGCGTCTGAGAGCTAGCAACAGCAGCAGCACTCTTTATTAGCTCGGACTCCAATTCTCTTACAAACCGAGACATGCCCCTCCCACTACCGCCCCAGGTAAACTAAATCTGCAAACACACACCTAACCAATTTGTTTCTCCACTTGATTCATAGTCAAAATGGAGAATTTGATGGAATTGTTCCTTTATCACCACCCCCACAAAAAGAAAAGTAACTTCCCTTTGAAAAAAGACTGCATGCACAAACCAGTTATGCTGAGCATTAGAGAAAACTGGTCATAAAGACATTTACTGAAACGCTTGATAATGAAGATCATTAAATAAATGTTAATACGATGATTTTTTTTTTTGGCAGAATCTGACACAGGATAGAAAAATAAATGCTGTGCCAGGTAAACCAGTGACCTCAAAAAGGAAGGATGATTCTCAGACGACTAGTACCAGAACTGACTCAGCTAATGGAGCTCCAGCACGGTCCTTGGGAAAGCACTGCCTGGTTTTAAAGGTGATGCGCTCAAAAAGCTTGTTCTGATAATAGTGTGAAAAGAGCCATCCCCAAAGAAAGGCCAGCTCTGCGAGAGTGTAGGGGTGTTGCTCTTCCCTGCACAAAGTGAGCTGGGGAATTAAGATGGTTATAGCAATAACTTCGGCCTCACCTTTCCTCTGCAGGAAAATGGCAGAGCCCAAACAAAATATGCTTTTTGTTACTTGTTCATGCTTTTGTTTGTCAAATTGTTTAGTAATGCAGATAAATACATTCTCCTCTCCTTTAATATGGGAATGACAAAGTGAGTAACATCTTTACGTTTCACCAGCTATTGAGGGAAGCCATTTCTGTAGCCCGACGGCCAGGCAATGTGACTATCTTGTCAATGTTCCTTTTCCCAGTGGGTGAAATTTACCCAATACTTTGTTAACGGAGGTCTAGTCATTGAAAATTACAGGAGCAAAGCTATGACCTCTACCATGCCACAGATGAGCTTAAAAGGATAGATTTCTGGGTCTAGCCATCATTTTGAAATTAGGTTTTTTAAAGGAATAGGTTTGTTGCTATGGATTTAAGGGGCAGGAGGGCCAACATTCGCTCACAGTTTTCAAAAATAACAGTAAGAATATTTTCATCCTATTGCAGCTCTGAAGAATTTTTTTTAAACTAAAAAAAGTTCCCTGTTTGACAAAAGTAATGGTAGCCAGGAATGCTAATAGCATTAACTCAGCATTATCCACAGCCAGAGAGAGACTCACTTCCTTCCCAAAGCAGCTCCGAGATTAAAACAGACTTAACTGGTAGCTCAAAACTAATAGTAAAGGGCTGCCTGGCCATCCCTCTGTCAATTTCATCTCCTGGACCATTTCCCCTGACAGCTTCTTCCAGTATTTCAACCAGCTGGGCAATCTGCCCTCTCCTCTCTCCCTTTAAAGAAAAGGCCTGCCAAAGGATTGTGGTGCATTAGGACAGACTTTATTAAACAACTTAATCCATCTCTGCCTGCCTAGCATGGCCTGGGGAGTCCTAATTAATCAATAAGCATTTATTGAGTGTTCCAATGTGCATAATAGTCCTGAGTCAGGTGCTATGGAGCCTTCAAGGATCTAGTTAGGAAAATGGAGCACGTTGCCTCCAGGAGGAGTTCCTGACAGCATGAGTTAGTGTATGGGAGGAAAAGGACGGAACATTTGCCGAGAGCCCCCCAGGGTACAAACATTGTGCTCCATGCCCTATTCTGAGCCTGTGATTTCAGAGTATCTGTTTGTTTTCGAGGGCTGCCATGTCAAAGTACAAGGACTGAGTGGTTTAAACAGCAGAGACTTGTTTCCTCCCAGATTGGGACCCAGAAGTCTGCGATTAAGGGTTCAGCAGTTGGTTTTATTTGAGATGTCTTCTGGACTTGGAGGCAATCATCTTTCCCCTATTTTCCTAGGGTCTTTCTCTGTACATAAGCATATCTGTGTCCAAATAATCTCTTCTGATAAGATGCCAGTCGTGCAGAAAATCACACTCATTTTAATGTACATTTTTAAAGATCTTTTTCTGAAGGGTTGGATATAAGGAATTTAACACGTGAAGCTCTGTGTGTGTGTGTGTGTGTGTGTGTGTGTGTCTTGTGCATGCACAAGACTATATGGGGAAAGATTCAGTACATAACATAATCCTATGTGGGAAAATAGGTCAAATAGGGCTCTGCTTAAACACAAAAAAGAAAGAAAATAGAAAATCTGTATTCAATGATGAATTAGGATTTACTTCAGTTGTGAACGACAGAACAAAATAACCATGGTTTAAATGTAGTGAAAGTTTATTTTTCACTTTCAAAAAGATAGAACTTGTCCAAAACTCTGATGGTTCAAAAGTGCACCCTGTTCTCAGGGATCCATACAATCTTCAGTAATTTCCATTCCAAAATCACTCATGGTTCAAGATGACTGCTGAAACTTCAGCCATTCAGTCTTTATTCCACTTTGTTCCTCTGTTCTCAGAAAGGCTCTCATCAGATGTCTCACAGTCATAAGATGGCTCCACCATCCTCAAAACTTCCCTTCCCTAAGCTTCATATTAAGTGGAAAAGAGGAGAGTTTCTTCCAAAAAAAAACTGCCAGGAAATTTTTACCTATACGTCACTGATCCTGAGTGCAGGTCACCACGGTCATTGTGGCTAAGTTGGAATGTAATGTTTTCATTGTCTTAGGGGTGAGAATGTGGCTGGCATAAGCCCTGGGGAGAAATGAAATTTATTTTTGTACTAGAAGAAAGAGAAATGAAATCTTTGCAGGAGAAGAAAGAAATGACCAACAACACTAGACATGTATCCACGGTAAGCACAGTAAAACTGGAAGACGCTAAGTTACCTGCTTAGGTAGCTGAACACCTAGTGGCATCAGGATTCAAGCTCCACCTTAACACAATTTACACCAGTGTGTCAACACAATTTGACAACAGTGCTGCAATTTGCGTTCACTAAGCCAGGCTCAAGAGTGAGCCACTGGCAGTATGGGCCAGCATTAACATGTCAACAGGTTCAGAGTGCTGGGAAATCTCTGTTGGATGGAGTGAGGTGGGAAAGATGTCCTGGAGAGGTGGATTAATGAATGCATGTATGACTGTGATGCCAGAGAAGCTGAAGCCAAAGCACCACAAGCAAAGATCTTTTCCTTAGGGTCCAGAGGAATGCTGGGGGCTGATTATCTTAACAAGAAACCAGGCACACTCAGCTAGTTACCAATGATAGATGTGTACATTCCTCAGATTGTCAAAGGATTGGAGGGGTTAGGGGAAAGTGGAGTGTTTCAGAGCCAAATATTTTGGGAGAAACACATCTCCATCCCCTTGGTGAGTCACAAAACCCAAAGAGAAAAAAAGGCATGAGGAAAGAAAGGACATTTCATTGAACTTGACCAAGATTTTCCAAATAACTTGTGTTTGTTCCTCCCAGATTCTCTTCATTGCTGCTTGGTTTGAACCATATATTAGCATCTTTCATAGTCTAAGAAACCCGTGTCCTTTGAAGCGCACTTCAAAAAACCCAGAACTGCTGATTCAACCCAAAGTTTGACTTTCAGGATGAGGAAACAGAGCGTTGGGGACACTAAGGTGGAAGGCCAGTGTGTGTGTGGACAGGCTAAGACAGGGCATTCCAGTTCCCAGCTTATTGGTACAACTTGCATGTGGATGTTGTTTTTCAAAAGTGTTTTGATGTGAAATTATCATATGTTAAGCATGACTAAACTGAAGCTAATATTACTCTCTCTTGAACATTTCAGTTTTTCCCCAGGGACCAGTGATAGGATCACCTAACAGGATTGATTACTGCATTTCCAAACACTATGTGTGTATGTATGTATGTGTTTGTGTGTGTGTGTGTGTGTGTGTGGTGCATTTATGTGTGTCTGTCTCCAAAAGCTCTCCCATGTACTCATCAGAGACAATAGCTGGCCTACAACTATTCAGTCAGGCGGGCCTAGAAACCACTCTGAATTCTTCCTTTAATCAATGATGAATCAAACAACATTTACTGAGTATTTGCTAAGCTCTCAGAACTATTATAGACCCTATGGAATATAGGACCCTAAATCAATCTGGTGATCATACCTCAGATATTTCCTAGGTGAGAAACCCTGTTCTAAATATTAGGGAGGTACCGATTTGTTTTGTTTTTAATTTCCCAAGAAATTAACAATCTAAAATAAGTGTAGAAACAGTCAATCCAATAATGGCAACATAGATCCTGGAGGAATTCACTACTTGTTTATTGACGGAGGGGGAGGGATTTCAGCTGCACCTGAAGCATCTGATCCAAACGCACAGGCTCTGCTGGGGGGTGGGGGAGCTAAGTAAAGGAATCAATGCTGCTGAGCTCCTGATCTTGCAGCTGAATGAAGGAAAGTCTAGCACAGAGCTTCTCAGCCCAGTCTGCAAATTGGAATCACCTGGGAAGATGTGCCAACACAGATGTCTGAGGGTCCATCTCTGACACTCTGAGTCAGAATTTTAGGATTGGGGGCATTTGGAATTGTATTTTCTTTTTTTAAAGCTTTGCCAGGTGACTTTGGTGCGGTCAGAGTTGAAAGAAGCTGGTGTCAAGTGAGTTGGCAGAGAAAGGCCAAGGCCAGCAGGAACCGAGAGAAGCAGGAAGCACCAGCTGGACCTGAGGCTCATGGGGGGAGGGAAGAAGCAAGGATATGATAGAAACTAGGCATGAGAACTAAAAGAAAACAGCAGAGGCAAGGTCAAGATCCAAGCAAGAATGCCGAGAACTGCCATTGGACTCTGTGTGTGTATATTAGTACATGGACAGTCTAGGGCAGATTGCCAATACCCAGTGCTTTCTAAAGCCCCATGTTATTTGCAGGTGGTCAATGACTACCCAGGGGTTCATGAGCATGCCTGAGCTCATGCCATCTGATGAACAGATCCAACAGTCATCTGTGAGAAAGCAGCTTAGCTACAAGGCTCATTTCAGGGGAGGTCACCGCTGCAACGACACTGCACCAACCAGACAACAGGGCAAGACCAAGTGGAGATTTTCCAACTCTAATGATCTCTTCTCCTCCCACCCCCAACACCCTCATTTCTCTGTAGGTCCAATGGTTCTCATCTTATAAGGACAAAGTACCAACCTGAGACTTGCTTCCCTGGAACCAGAAAGCTATGAAGTTCCATCCTGGGAATCTATGGTAGCTATCACTTTTTTTTTTTTGCTTTTTTGGGTCACACCTGGCAATGCTCAGGGTTACTCCTGGCTCTTCTGCACTCAGGAATCACTTTTGGGACCAACCTCAGCGATGCTCAGAGATTACTCCTGGCTCTGCACTCAGGATTCACTCCTAATGGTGCTCAAGGATATGGGATGCCAGGGACGGAAACTTGGTTCAGCCAAGTTCAAAGCAAGCTCACAACCCACTGTACTATCATTCCAGCCCAGTAGCTGCCACTTTCCATCTAGGCTCTCCCATTCTAATGATCTGACACCTGAGTCAGGTTACAAATCAATGAGTGGGTTCAGTCATTGCTTTTCTCAAGAGGAAATGAGGAAGAAAACAGAAAAGAGCCCACAGTGGTTCATTGTTAGATAACAACACTTTATAGGGACAGTATGCCCCTTAAAGTGGCAGTACCCCTGCCTATAAGATTAGAACAGTCGAGAAGACTGTTAGACAGTTGAGGCCAGGATTCTGAGCCTGACAGGGCAGATATAAAAGGAAAAAGCCTGGGCTTGCTTGGCAGAGAGTGTTGGGGAGTACAGAGAGTTAGAGAGAGTTGGAGAGAGTGCTGAGAGTTGGTTGGAGACAGAGAGAGAGTTTGCCAGTGAGTTTGCTAGCAGAGCAAGAGAAGAGAGACTGGGGGCCCTAGCAGCAACTGGGGTCTTCACCAAATCCCGTTAATGTTAGGGCACAGAGACTGAAAACGGCCATCTGGTGCCGGAACAGGAACATCAGGTAGTTAGTTATCCAGTACCTGGACACAGTGAGTAATAAAAATGGTTCCCTTATGGGTTACTAGCTTGTTAGCCCCCTTAGTGGGGATAGGAAATGTTGCCCCTTCTATAGAAGTAGCAACACTTCTAGCTTGTTTTCACTATCTTCTGGGAAGCTTTATGCTGTTGTGGTGCATGTATCTACAAATACCAGTTATTAAGGAATTTAATTTCTATATTGTCCCCAGAAGGGCAAGAATCCTTCCCAGTTGTGAGATGCCTTCAATCTAAAGGCTTTCCCAAGGCCCACATTGGCAAACTCTCTTGTCTTCAACCAATTCTCTCTCAGCACTCTCTCCAACTCTCTCTAACTCTCTGTTCTCCCCCAACACTCTCCCCTGCAAGCCCAGGCTCTCTCCTTTTTATATCTGCCCTGCCAGGCCTCAGAATCCTGGTCTCAACTGTCTAAAAGTCTCCCCAACTGTTGTAACCTTATAGGCAGGGGCACTGCTATTTTAAAGAGCATACTGTCCCTTTATTTAAAGGGACAGTATGCCCTTACTGAAGGTATCTTAACATTATCTTAACAGTTCACACCAGATTTCTTATTCCCTTTATTTTTTTGAGGTTTACTCCTGGCTGTATGCTCAGAATTTACTTCTTGTGGTGCTCAGAAGACCTTATGGGGATTGGTCTGGGACAGTCATGGCAAAACAAGCACCCTGATTACTATACTATCTCCCCTGACCCCAGCTTTCCTATTCTTCATGACTGGGCACAAAGGAGACAGCCAGGAAACCCAATGTCATGAGGATCCCCCTTCCATCTCTGGGACTCACATTTAAGCACAGCCAGTCGCAACACTCCGGCCCCTTGGACCTGTCAGAGCACGTGGAGATGGTGTTTGTTTGCTGTAGGACCAGCTCAGAATCATTCTCCAACACAGGTCACATGTCTCATTAGCATATTAAATCTCTACCTTCTGGGTATGATTTTTTACCTATTTTATTTGATGGTTTTTTTTGGGTTGTTTTCCTTTTTACCATTAAAAATGAAGGACAAAATTTCCAAGGGGGTCAGCACTGGGGTTTATCTCACATAAGCAGGTTTAGTCTGGTTTCTTCTGCCCAGTTCCTCCCTTCCCAACCTTCCTTTGAGGTACTGCTCAGGGACACAGGTTTGAAATTAGTACTGAAATAGTCTGCCTTTGAGTTCACCCTGCACTAGCAGAATTTGGGTCAAGGGCTTCTCCAGTCCCCCAAGTGGCTACAAGGTCTGTCGTGAGTCTTTCTCTGCCAATATTTTGGGAATCGGCACACTCTAGGGCCTTCATCACATTCTCCCAGCCAGTTTTGAAAGCACCTTCAAGACCACGGTTGTGCAAGGTACTCAGAGCCACTGCTCAGCTGCATTATCTTGTCACGGTCCAGCGGCCTACAGTAATAACCTCAAGGAGGGCTAAGAGCTCTTGAGTGTTTGCTGTCTGCCAGGTGTGGGGGTGCAAGCAAAGAAATTCATCTTATACTGAACTACATACTATATTTCTTCAGAGGCAAGACAAATTATCAAACAAGTATCAAACAGATTGATGAGATGAATTAGGAGGAAATTTATTAATAGTGTGAATACTTCCCTTATCCATGAAAGAGAGCCAGCCAGGATAAGTACCTTGCCATAGGGTTTCAGATACCATCTTTAAATACCTTAGCTAAAACAAGGCACAAAGAGTAGGGGAAGGGTATTTAGATAGGTTATCAAGAAAGAGGCACTATAAACAAAAGTTATATAGATCCACCTTCTCCATTGAAGTTATTAGAGTAGATTTTCCCTTATATAAGGTGAAGTTTACATGCAAATGTCTTTTCAAAGGCAACCTCTCTTCTCCCCCCATTCCCTCCCTCTATGAAATTAACCTTTTACCTAATATCTTAAAGTTTCACTGGGATCACAGATTTTTCCCTGTACAGGCTGAACTAAAACTCCAGCTCTACTACTTCCCTAATTCTCCGTAGAATCATAACACATCAGAAACAAGCCCAAAAAATATCCTCTTCTCTCATAGATAAAGAAACTGGGGCCCAAAAAGTGGAAGGATAGATTGTTGTGAACTGAGCAAAGTAGTTATTTAAACTCCTTAGTATTCTTTATGAAAGCATGTAATGTACAGAATCTTCATGGCTCACTTTCTGAGGATGGAACTGTCACTGAATTTCTGTTCATGCCAAGGACTGAGCTAAGTAGGACATAAGATCTAGTCAGAAGGATGCCTGAAACAGAGGAGCTTTGAACAGAGACATATGTATGCTTCATCTCATTTTCAAAAATCTGTGAGAAAAAGAAAATTCAGGGTTTGAAATTTTTGGCCCAGCACCACTGGAATAAAAGATTCAGGTGGGAGCTGAAGATAGTCCAGGGGTATTATGCTTGCCTTGCCTGTGGTCCACTACGGTTCTAATCTCTGGTACCCTGGCACTGCCAAGAGTCACTCTAAGCAGAGAACCAGGGCACCTTTGGGTGTCCCAAAAAATTAAATGAAAGTAGGGTACAGGTTTAGGGGGCCAGAGTGAGGCAGAGGCACCAAAAATAAGGATTTGAACCAAGGTTCTGAATAATTAAAAAATAATGTGATTTTTACATCAGAAACCTGTACAATCCCCAATCTATCTGAGAAGAATGGAGAATGATCTGATGGCAAATTTTCCATAAACAATCACTTAGTTATTCCTCACCACCTTTCTTATCTTCCCTAACTCATCTCCAGCTTCCTCCTTTGCTAGCTACCCCACCCAGGAGAGGCAGCCCCCAACTCAGACTCCAACTCAGAACGTCTCTGTAAAAAGTCGGTAAGTGGTATCTGCTGACAATTATGATTAAAAATTTGAGATATATCCATACATATGATTGGAAATTAAAACCTAAGAAAGGTCTCTGCCACACCATGCAGGCTGGCATTTGGTTGGAACATCTCACTTGAGTGCAGAAGGGTTAGACCATATGTCAAGATGAAGTTCACTAGTAGGTTGTCTGGGGCAGAGAACCCCACAGAGAGGGGTTACCTCCAGCTGCTCTCTCATCATCCACAGATTCACCTCCTCTCAGACTTGCTAGAGGCCAGCCAGGAAGCATCTGCCTGCCACCAGCTGGTCTGTCAAGCCACCTGTTGTCCAGAAGGAGAGTATGGCAGAGTCCTCAACAAGAGGGAGAAAACCTATCTCATCTGGCAGCACCCTGCAACAGGTGCAAGGTTCAGCTGCACACTGAAACCATGTAGGTCTCCTCTGCCAAGGTGTGATGGAAAGTGATTATCTCCAGAGTGGCTACAGCAGCATTTTGCCAAAGAGCTTATTGATCACTACTTGATCTTCAACAGGAGTTTCCAAAAATGGCTTCAATGAGTGGCTCTTCATTTGACAGCATGAGTATGGAGGGGACATCTGGTTCAAAATGCAGATTCTCCGTTCCTGCTCCACTCTCCACCCAGACCAAAGGAATCAGAATCTGAAACTTGAATATGCACAATTGCATTTAAGAAGTTCTCAGCTGGAACAGCCCTCTTGTATTACAGATGAGGAAACAGTTCTGATGAGGCCAGGAACATTCTATCAAGTTTCATTAGCTAGACCCTGCTTGCTCTCAGAGAAATAACATTCAGAGCACTTTCCCTGAATTCCTTCCATTAATCCTCACTGCAGCTCCATCAGAACTGGAACACAAACATGATCCTTATTTTACTTACAAGGAAATTGAGAAACAGAATTATTAGGTAATTTGCCCAAGAACACACAGGAATTGGCAGTCAGAATTGAAATCAGAGATTCCACCTTATTTTATATAGTGTTCTGAGTCAGGGGTTCACAGACTTCGGTAACAGGGAAGATAACAAATACCTTAATGTGCATGTCACTATACAATCTACGTGGCAACTATTCAACTCCATCAATGTAACAGGGAGGTTCATCACAGACCATAAAAAGAATAGGCATGGCTGTGCTCTAATAAAACTTTATTTATAAAATAAGGCGCTGGAATCAGGCACATTTACCAAGATTTGCATCATGGCTCTGTGCTAGGGAAAACAATCTCTACATCAGCCTATGGGTCCTATTGAATAAGTGGGGAGGTGCGTGTAACTACCACATATACTCAAGGAAAACTTCCATCCTGGAGTTTCATATAGCACAGGACAGTTGTTTGGGGAAGAGAAAGCGACTTTTATCCTGACCCAGAGGGAGCTTGAGTGAAACAAGGCAGAGCTCTCACAGAGATGCAGCATGAGGTTGTACAGGACATAACTGAAAGGGCTCTGGGAGCCTAAGTGGCTCCAGCCCTCAGCTCCAGATCTTAGCCTTCTGCTAGGAAGCACCAGCTGCAGAGAAGCCAGCCCTGGCTAATTGTTTCTGCCCAGAGGGGCCCTTTCTGCCAGCTCCCAACCAGAGGGGGTGCCTTTTCTGCTCTGCATGAAGCAACTTGAGGGCTGGCAGTCACCCTGGGAACTCCAGGCCCCACCTCAGGCTGAGCTTCCCCTCCCAAACCATTCTGCCCCCGCAGAAACAAGCCGGCTGCAGCTGCTGAGAGAAAGAGCACCGATACTGCAGAAAGGTTGTGCATGCACGCCTGAGAGACAAAAAGGGAAGAGCGTCCCAGTCAGCACTGTCTGCCTCAGGAAACAAAGCCGGGGACCATCCTTTAATGTTTGCATTCATTAATGTTCCCGTCAATTTTAAACACTAGGGTAGAGTTTCCAGACTTTGCAGATCATTTAAAAGCTTAAGGGATTATCAAACCAGTCATTTAAAATGACATTTTCACTGCGCAAATATTATTCTATTAAAGAACATGCATGGCACAGGCCGCAATCAGCTTTGGCAGGGTTACAGGGTCTCCCTCCACGGAAGCTCCCCCACACCTCCCCCGGTTCCTCATAAAGCTGTCAAGCCTCCGCTTAATGAAACATATATAAACGCAATGATGTTAGCCATGTCACAGCAAGCTAATTCATTTTGGCTTTTCCCCATTGCGCTCCCCTATTAAACCTTTTATCAATGTAGCCTCTTAAGATCACCCCCCACTATAGGTCTCCCGTGGGCCCAAGGAGATGAAATTCGAGAAAGTGTTTAATTTCCAAACAGGCTAAACATCTTAAATAAATAACCAACAGGCCTGGTTAGAATGTCAAGGTAGCGTGCCCTAGCAAGCTATGGGGGTTTTATTGGGAAAGAGATAGTCAGATTCGTAGACAACATCCCCTCCCTCGCCCCCATCCCACCCCCCCAGGTTGTTTGACCTAAGCTAGCTGCTGTCTTCAGCTCTAGAGGAGCTGTTTTTCTTTAATTACTACACAAGTACAAGAGAATCCAATTTGGCATGGCCAGGACTTAGAAAAAAAAGAGTGTTTGAAAGCTCTGATTCCAGATTGTTTTCAAAACTTGCCTCTGTGTGGTTCTCAGCCTGCCTCATTCCATGTGCTCCTGTGTGTGTTGTGTGTGTTCGGGGCGGGAGGAGGGAAGGGAGACCAGTGAGATTTATGACATCTAAAAATTAGTTAGATAGAGGGACTGAGTGATAGTACAGCGGGTAGGGCATTCACTTCGCACACTACCAACCAGGTTTCTATTCCCAGAATCCCATATGGTCCACTAATAAGGATCACTAGGAGTGATCCCTGAGCACTGATGGGTGGCCAAAAAAAAATACAAAACACCAAAAATGAGTTAGATGGATATTGTAGGAACCCACAATATCCCTCAAGCCTTCAGTGCCCAAACGCTCTGGACAAACCTAATGGAGGAGTGATCCCAAGACTTCTCCAAGAAATTCTCCAGGTAGATGATCCCCCTGGGTGAGGGGAGCCTCAACCACTGACATCGAAATCCCCCCATACTCCCCTACTCCTCGCTCCCCCACTGACATACACACATTTTGCAGGATAGGTCTGAGGACAAAATTGCTAGGGAAAAACAACGATTTCCAGAGACTTTCTTCTTGCCATAAAACGACTTCCTTGAGCACACATCCCTGAGGACAATCCACAAATTGGCCCAAATGGCTGCATGTTGCTATTTTCAGTGCAGAAATCTGCTGACGTCAATGAGAGCTATAAATACTGATCCTCTGGGGAACAACTTTTCTAACTCTTCCACCTGTGATGAGGATTGGGCTCGAAGCCTCAGGAGAAGGAGTTCTTGGGGAATCCCTCTGCCTGGGAGTTCCTGAGGGAGGAGGTAGACTCTCTTCTGCCATCTTGTCCTTCTGCCTTCCTTGTACCACTCACTGGCCTATGTGTGTACAAGCATGGTCCCGGTTACCTGCTCACACACACACACATACACACACACACACACACACACACACACAAGTGCCTAGCACTATGACACAGGACAATGGTGAAAGACCACTCCACCTGCTGTTTATGGGACCCTTCCTGCCTGAGGAAAAAAGCAGCAATTACTAGGAGACATTTGTGAGCAACAAGGGTGAGAATAAAAAAAGAAAAGGTGGGGAATAAAACGTCTCCCTTTCTAGATGATCCAAAACATGGGGCAAATCAAAGGCTCAAAAATCCAGGTTCCATAAATGGATGAACATGGAGAAGATTATGTTGAGTGAAATTAGCCAGAAGGAGAGAGACAGATACAGAATGACTGCATTTATTTGCATGATATAAGTATATATGTACATATTATTATACCAATATCCAAGGTCAAGTGAAACATGGATCAGGGAGGTCTTGTCAAAGGTGGAAATTATCACAAATATGTGGGAATCAGAGGCTAGGTAAGACAGAAAATGGAACAGTGTGCTAACAATTGTCAAAAGTACTAATACCAACCTAGAACTGAGCATTAAATACAGGAAAAAGATACACATGACAACCCTTGAATATATGTTCTGTAATCCATAGTCTCCAGTCTCTCCAGTGGTTGTCTCCAGCGGAGACAACTGCTGGACTAGAGCTGTTACCGACTGGATCCCACGTCATGTCAAAAGATCACGTGGCCGCCCACCTACAAGATGGTCAGACTTCCTTGTCAAGACCCTGAAGGAACGGTTTGAGGCTCTTCATATTCCTGAATCAACCAGATGCCATTGGGCTACATTGGCACGTGATAGGGTCCAATGGAAATGTTACTGGTGCCCGCTCAAGCAAATAGATGAATAACGGGATTCAAGTGATCAAGTGAATCCATAGTTTGGAAGGGAAGGAAAAGAGAAAGAGAGAGAAAGGGAAAGAAATAAAGAACCTGCCATGGAGACGGGCTGGGGATGGGGGAGGGACCGGGGACATTGGTGGTGGGAGATGGGCACTGGTGGAGGGATGGGTACTGGAACACTATATGACCAAAACCCAAATATGAACATCTTTGTAATTGTATATCTCACGGTAATATAATACTTATAAGAAAAATAGAAAATAAAATGCAAAAAAAAAAAAATCCAGGTTCCATTCTCTCTGATCGCCCAGCAACATGCTTACCTGATGCCTAATGTTCTCCATCACGTAAATACTCATCAAGAAGGAGCCCAGCTGAGAAACTTGGAACAGGTGTTGGTAAAGCACACGCTACCCACCATCACCACCAACAACAACAACACTACAAGCAGCTCTGATGACATCAAGTTTATCATCCTGGAACAGAATACATGCAACTCTGCATGGAAGCTTCTAGCAAAGGGAGCATCATGTTTGTTTATAAACTCACAAACTTTCACAAACTCACAAGCCTAGTCTTCCTCCTCAGTACTGTGAAGCGCTACAAACACTGGTGTGGGCAGGTGTGTACAAGTGACACAGGGTAGAGGACATGTCCAAGGAGGACCAGGGTGGAGACTTTGCATGCCATCAAGGGAGAGAAACTGTGTTGCTGGGGAAACCCTAACTGCAGTGCCAACACCAATAGTCTTTCTCCACAACCACCTTGGCACCTGAACCCCAAACCACTCCCCCTTTCCTTTTTCATTCTTTCCCTTCAACCGCTAAAACAGGGTGTAGAGGGAATGATGGGAATTAGACAGCCACCTGCAGCTAGATCTTTAGCTGTTATTAGTATTCTGCTTAAACCCTTTCACAACAAGCTCATTGAAAAAGACAGTGGGCTTTGAAGTTTCCCACCACTATCTGTGGTGTGCTTCTCAAGTTAACCAACTGTGCTGGCTGAGGAAGGTGATAATATGCTCCCAAACTCTTGGTCAAGCATTAAAGGGTCTGGGATAAATTACAGGAGCGATCTCTGCCAGAAACTCTCTTCTCCTTGATCTCTCCCCACGCCTCTTACTAGATTGTATTTTGATGCAGTTCAGGCATTTTTTCTAGCCACCTTTCCCTATTCCTTACTTCCCACCACCAATCTGACTTCCATTTCACCAAGAGTTCAAGTCTCTGTCTTTCCCAAATTCCACACCATCATAGAGCATCACAGAGATACCTGGTAGGTGCACAGAAATAAGAGCAAAGCCTCTTATTTCTGATGATTTCTACACAGTTACCTAACATGTCTGTCTAATGGAGCCTCATAAATGGTTCCCCTTCGTTGTGAAACCCAACACTTCAAACTTCCAGGCCTTACTCACTACACTTATAATCATAAGCCTGTATGTTTGCTCATTTGATTGAAGCTCAAGGTCCCCATGTGGTCACTATGACTTGAGAATGTGCCTTTATTAGGGAAGGGCCAGGACAGGAGTTGTTTTCCAACCATTGAATGGGAAGCCAATTTGAGTTCCTTTTTTCTGAAACAAAAGCTGAAAAGACCAAACAAGCATGAGCTTGATGACCATCTCCATGGTCCATGGAGATGGACCATCTCCATGATGATGGACTAAGAGAAAGTACATTAAACTTCGGCAGCCTGGATAGAGAGACCCCCCCAAAGCCAAATCCTAAGCTCCACAAGGGACCCTTAATTCTAAACAGTGCTTTGGATGAAAGTTAATGGAGTCTTTGATGTTTCACCTTTCCTCTTACTTCTGCCACAGATAAAACTCATTTTCCAAACATTCATACCCTGTAGTTTCTCTTGGGGGCCAGCAAGGTGGTGGGTTTCTATGGGCTCTAGTTAAAATTTTTCTGATCTGTAAGCAGTCCCCATTCCTCTCCTGTTTATGCTTTTCTTTCCACAAGAGAATGTGGAACTTCATATTAGACATGTTGAAATCATGGTGGAGTACAAAGAATTCCTAAAATAAATTTAAAAATCCACCAGGATTCAAAGCCTGAATTTACCACTTGTAGGCTGAATTTCCTTGGACTTTTCCCGAGTTTCTTGGTTTAACTTCATGAATCTTCATTTCCTGGTGGGTGAAATAGAGATACGTGCTTCCTTCATGGAGTAAGAATCAAAGAAAGGGATTGATAGGATTAAGAACCCAACCAGCACTAGATGGAATTTTACTACTCTTCTGTTTAAATCACTGGCGGGAAAGAGGGGAAGCTAATAGCAATGGGTAAGTAATCTACTCTCCATAGTCCATAGTACAATAAGGACCCAACAAGCAACTGGCAATGCCTGAAAATCCTCATTAAAAAAATTAAAATGCCTTCCTTCTCTTATAGAAGCTTTAATTACTGGAAAACTCACAGAATGGTAAGGCTATCTTCTAGGAAATAGTCATGATAAAACTGATAGGTTCAGAAGACACAAAAGAAACCTATACTCATCATGCTGACTCATTCAAGGTCAGGGAACTTTGCATGTCTTTGAAGGTTCTCCTCCACTCCTTCCTACAATCACACCTATACATACTATCCTTCCTGCCTTCAACCAGAGTCACTTTCAGACCTGGAAGAACTTGCCCAAGTTTTAACAGTCTGTAAATGACAGAGGAGGAATACAAACCCAAGTCTGACTGCCTCTAAAATCTATACCTCCCATTGCCTCCTCCCCAAACATACCAGAAAGAGAAAGCCAACTGAAGAAGAGTGTTCCTCTTATACACATTTCTGATAGGAAATATCCAATGACATTAGAACCAACCTTTCAATATTGTTTTAATGCAATATTAAAACAACTCGTTGCCTCAAGTTGTTTTAATCCCTAAACTAAAAAAAAAGCATTTCTCTTATGCACGTGGTTGACAGCAAATATCAGGTGACACCTGATACCAGTCTTTTAGTATTGTTTTAATGCAAAATCCAAAAAATTGTTTTAATCCCTTGCTGCCATTTCCATCCCAAAATCATTAGCTTTTAAATTAGGACAGCAACAAGAATAAGGGAAGAGGGAAGTTAATCTGCGGTAGAAGCAAGACAGCATAGACTCCGTTAGTAAAACTGAACTCTCTTTTGCCTCAGAAACTTCCAGAACACTCAAAGAGCCACAGACTGTCAAACTCAGACTATGGTCATAAAGAAAGCAAAACTGAGAAACAGCAAGCAAGGAGCCTGAGTTTAGTTTTTGACATGTGTGTGTGCATGTGTCTGTGTGTGTCCTACAAATTGTCTTGTTATACCCTGGAATGCACTGGAAAGCCATCACTCAGACAGTGTTCAGATGCCCAAAAGTACATCCTAGGAGGCTGAATAATGTGGTCCCCGCGAAGCTCTTGGAAACCTGTCTGAGGTTGTCCACAGCTAAAGTACTGAGCACTGGACAATGGGAAACAAGCTGACGATGTCTCCATCTCTCCTCATTCTGGCTGGCTTCTCACAAGGGCTTCTCACCAGTGAGGTGGAACAAAGATGGCCCTGTGTTGTTCCCCCAAGGAGAGCAGCACACTCTTAGTCCATTCTCCAGTTTAGGGCAGAGAGAGAACAGAGTTCAGAAAGATGGAGAAAACAGATCTCAGACAGTAGAGAAAGCAGAACTCAGAGAGACTGGTGTAGAACTCAAGGGGCTGGAGAGAACAGAGTTCAGGAGGGTAAGGAAAAAAGGAGTTCAGGGAGTGGTAGAGAGAACAGAGCTCATGGGGTCAGAATCCACAGACCTAGCACTGGATTTGGGCCCACCACTTATAAGATAAAATGTACAGGCTCACTCCACCCCCTTCTCGATTTCTTTATCTCTGAGGTTGGGGTAGCAAGTGACCCATGAGCTGTTGTGAGGATCCAATAAGCTAAAATACATGATACTGGGACAAGGCTGAGACTCAAGGTTTGAGTGTCTTATATGGATAAGGACATATGTGCAATCCCGGAGTCTCCACAGAATGTGATACCCAACTCTGCCAGTATAATCCCTCAGCACCACCGCAAGTGTGTAAATACCAGGACACAACAGCAAGAGAAAAGGTAAAGGAAGAGATGGGGCTGACTGTAATCTATTATACTTTTCACAGAACTGGTTTCAGCAGCAATGCTAAGAGAGGACATATGGGTAGTTTACAAGATAGATTATATACCAAATTCTTCTATCATTTCATTTAATCTTCATTACAGCTCCATGTATGGGAGTCCTCCATTTTCTCCATTTTTATAATTTGAAGGAGCATGAAGAAATAAAGATAACTAACAGACTTAAGGTCACACAGACAGCAAGGATCAAAAAGGGGACAGAGCCCTGGTCTTTTTGGCTCTAGCCTGTGTTCACTAACAGGGATATAAAAATCACTTCTGTTCTGCCAAGCCTTCTCAGTACCTCTCATCATCAAGACCCCTTCCCACTGATGTTTTCCACACAAGTGTCTTCTCTCTGCCAAACACACGTGGTGCTCTGAGGGACACTATGTTGTAAAATGCTGTCTCTGCCCCAGTGAGGTCAGAACTTAGTATAGAAAAGAGCAAAGTAGAAAATACAGTTATGATCCAATAATATGTGCTCTAGGGCCATGTTAGGGAAATCCCTTGAAACTTCCTTCAGATGAATCTGACGTGGTGTCCTTGAGACAGGTTGAACACTTCTGGACTTGCTTCAGTCATTTGCCACAAGCCAGGTAGAAGATGCATCATGAAGCTCTTTTGACCATCTGCAAAACACAGCAGGGAAGGCACCTGCCTTATAAGTGGCCAACCTGGGTTCAATTCCCAGCATCTTATATGGTCTCCTGAGCACCACCAAGAATGAGTCCTGAATACAGAGTCAGGAGTAATCCCAGGGCACTGCCAGGTGTGCCTCCCCCTCAAAAAAAAAAAAAAGAAAGAAAGATAGGGGCCGGAGTAATAGCCCGGTGGGTAGGGCGTTTGCCTTGCAAGCAGCAGGCCTGTGCCGGCTCGGGTTCGATCCCGGCATCCCATATGGTCCCCTGAGCACCGCCAGGAGTGATTCCTGAGTGCAGAGCCAGGAGAAACCCCTGAGCATCTCCGGGTGTGACAGACAGAAAGACAGAAAGACAGAAAGACAGAAAGACAGAAAGACAGAAAGACAGAAAGACAGAAAGACAGAAAGAAAGAAAGAAAGAAAGAAAGAAAGAAAGAAAGAAAGAAAGAAAGAAAGAAAGAAAGAAAGAAAGAAAGAAAGAAAGAAAGAAAGAAAGAAAGAAAGAAAGAAAGAAAGAAAGAAAGAAAGAAAGAAAGAAAGAAAGAAAGAAAGGTAGATAGGTAGGTAGATAGATAGACAGACAGACAGACAGACAGACAGACAGACAGACAGACAGACAGACAGACAGACAGACAGACAGACAGACAGACAGACAGATAGATAGATAGATAGATAGATAGATAGATAGATAGATAGATAGATAGATAGATAGATAGATAGATAGATAGATAGATAGATAGATAGATAGATAGATAGATAGATAAAGAAAACAGCAATCAGGCTCCAGTATGCAAAGCAACTCCCAGTCCAGTGAGTATATCTCTGGCTTAACTGAGCATTTTAAGTAGAGCCTCCCCTCCATTCCTCTACCCCTTCTTCTCACCCAGGCACTAAACAGAACAAGTATTGTTTCTGCCACAAATCTTACAATGCCGCCCTTCCTAGCTTCCATCTCAGACACAGCGCTGCAGGCAGGGAACAGGGTCTACAGACTCCCAGGAACTGTGCTTCCTTTGGCCATATCAGGTTTCAGCCTGGGTGCAGATTTATAGCCCCAGTTCCCAAGTCTGCAGAACCCAAAGCCTGGCGCTGTGTTACTCCTGTTCCAAATGAACCGAAATAATTTGGTTCATTTAATGCAAGATACACCTGCATTATACTGAAAATTCAAAAGCGACTACTACCTCACAACCACAGAAATCTGAGGCTCCATTTTCCAAATTCAGCCTCTTTCTGCAGCTGCTGGTATTAGTCCAGAAGGCGAGAGGCTTTGCCTTTCAGTTAGCACCCAGAGCCACTCATGGGAGAGGAAAAAGCATCAGTGCATCTCCTTCCAAATGCAGGGACCACACTCGCTTCAGCAGCACAAATACTAACATTGGACTATACAGAGAAGATCAGCCTGGCCCTGCACAAGGATGGCACACAAGCGTGTGACACATTTCATGTTTTTCCTAATAGAAAGACCCCAAGACATACCCTAATCAGAACCATGAATGCCGTAGATAAAGACACAATACTGCAAGGAGCAAGAAGGAAATTTCAGACAAAGGAGCATCCCTTAGCTTTCAGGTACAAAACCTGGGTTTCAGACGAAACCCTCCAAGCCCAAGGACAGCGATGGGACACAGCAAAAACACTCAGTGACATGAATGCCTCACCAAGAAAACTTTACCCGCCTAAACTCACTCCGATGTGAAGGAACGATACACAACTTCATAGACAGACACAAGAAACAGCACAGACTCAAAACCAAATGTAGGGGCCTCTTGACAAGCACTGCTGCTCTCTGGCGTGGCAAAGTGACTGAGTGCTGGCCAGGCCCACGGAGCCCAGCTCCTCACAGCAGGAGGCACTCATTCCCTCCCTGGCACTCGTTCCCTCCTTCACCTGGCCTCGAGGCTGGATCCAGACCCCCAGGCCCTCCAGTCCGTCTGCAGCACAGTGAAGAACATAAAGTGAACGCCATCCCAAAGGGCTGGAGGTCACGGTACAGGGAGATGAGATTTATGGAGTGTTTCCAACAGCTCCATTCTCTCTTCTGCAGAAGAAAATGCTGGGGTCCCAGTGGCAAATTCTAGTGGGTTTGCTTCCTGCAGAGACCCATGAAATGGCAAGTAAGTGCCAGACATGGTGCCAGGTCAAAGACTGAGTAATTCCTGTTTCCGTGGCTTTGTCATGTTTGAGACATGTGCTGTTCATCATTTTAAATTTTCTTTTTATGCTCATGACACTCGGCCCTGGCAAGGCACTGTGATGGCAAATCATATTTTAAGGACTGACTCTTTCTAAATGCGCCCTGATTCCCACATGTTTCTGGATCTCTTTTATCACTGGTAGAGAGGATGAGGAAGTGAGCAACCATCCTTATTTAATATCCAAATCTGAAACTCAGACAAGCTGAACCAAACAAATTCAGTTAAAATATGAACTGTGAAACAAAGTCACGCTCTTGAATGTCATACTCCCGGGCTGATCTGTGAGCAAGGGGCTGATTCTGAGAGTCCTGAATACCTCCTTTTTACCTCTCTGGAAATATCTCCAGTTCTGAGTTCTGCTATCTTGGAATGGGATCTCTGGAAGAAATCTGAATTGAAAGTCACAAGGTCAGCACTTGTGACCCTGATTTCATGAATTTGGACAGTAATTTGACCAAATTAAAAGCAACTATAAAAAGGTAGATTCCATTTACTTGAGATCACCCTAGTTATACCTCACTAATTGGTCCACATTACAAAAAGATGGAAAATCTTTTTTCCCAACACCCACCCATTGGGCTACACTGGCACATGATAGGGTCAAATGGAAATGTTACTGGTGCCCGCTCAAGGAAATCGATGAACAACGGGATGTCTAGTGATCTAGTGATCTAGTGACCCATCCCTCCACCAGTGCACATTTCCCAACACTAATGTGTCCCATTTCCCTCCCACCCACCCTCCACAACCTGCCTCTATGGCAGTGCTCTCTGTCTCTGTCTCTGTCTCTCTGTCTGTCTCTTTGTCTCTGTCTCTCTGTCTCTTTGTCTCTGTCTATCTCTATCTGTCTCTCCCTCTCCCCTCTCTCTCTCCTCTCTCCCTCTCTCCTTTTGCACATTCTGGTTTGCAATATAGAATTGTAAGGTTATCATGTATATTTCTTGACCTACTTTCTATACTCAGTTCTAGTCTAGCATTACTATTTCCAACTATTGTTGTCAAACTGGTCCCTTCTCTACCTTACCTACCCTCTGAACCACCTCCCCCCTCCCCATGCATGTGGTAGAATCCAACCACTGACACATCCTCCTGGTCCCTGTCTTTAAAAAAAAATTCTTTGAGGAGAGACCCCCATCTAGCAGTACTGGGGTAGCGGGTTGGAGGGGGTGGGGGAGCTATTGCTGGTATATGCTCAGATGTGCCCCTGGTGGTGCTGGGGGGTTACTATGAGGTGCCAGGGAAAGAACTGAATTCTGTCATGAGTATGGCAAGGGCCTGACCTCCCCTACTATGTCTCCAACCCTAATACTGAAAATATCACAAGACATGTGAGTTAGAAAACACACACTTTCTCTCAGAGACCAGGGAGAGTCTAGCAAACAAGTTTCCATTCTCATCTCTCAAAATGAGGTAAAGCTGTATCCAGTTTATGGAGATGCTATATTGAACAAAGCAGTATTTACAGATCAAATCAAGTCAATCTGTTCAAATATAAGTTACACCATTGTCCTACAGAGTCAAGGAACTGGGATATGTTACAGTCAAAGCCATTGCTTTACATTTGGGGAAACTGAAGCCCAAAAGAAGAAAGGGCAAAATGCCCGTACTCTTTCCTTGCTGCTCTGCCAACACGATGACAAGTTGGTTAAGTTCATTGTGCCCCGGTCAGATCTGGCAGAACGTCTTCAGTCTGAAATCAAAGCACCCACGTCCCTGGATGGGTCATAGGCTTTAGTAAAATGGAATTTTGAAGTAATGAAGTATTTCAGAAGAAGATTGGAGCCTAATATTCCTCCTGCAGGATTGTCTCTGATGGTGTCTGGGGCCAATGAGTATAATTTTTCAGAGTAATGGAAAAACAGTCAAAGTCTAGTCATCAGCTCTTCTATGAGACCGGTTAGCTCCTTAATCTGACTCACTTTTTCTCTCAAGTATCAATCTCTACCCTCCCCAGGGCATTCTTCAGTTCCTGAAACTGGTCTCACCATGCTCTGATACATTTTACACATTTTACATTTTACACATTGCCAATATTCTACAACCATAGTCAGTTCTTTCCTTCCTACTTCCCTTCCACCCACCATGGAGCCTACACCTCCATTTCTCCATCCTTGAGAATTCAATTCCAATCATTGTCAAGATGTCATCCCTGCTGTCCTCATCACATTTTCTCCTTCTTCTAGCCCGCCTTCACCTTCATATCTGTTTTGAGTTTCATCATGTATCCTAAAAAAGGATTCAGAACTTTTTTTATTTTTTTAATTTTTATTATACCACTGTGAGACATAAAATTACAAATGTGTTCATCATTGGTTCTTGGTAATGCAGTATTCCAGCACCCATCCCTCCGCCAGTACCCCATTTCCACTACCAATGTACCCAATCCCCTCCCCCCACCCCCCAGGCTGCCTCAATAGCAGGTACCCCCATTTCCTCTCTTTCTCTCTCTATCTCTCTCTCTCGGTCTCTACATCTCTCTCCCTCTTCTTTTTACACATTGTGGCTAGCCCTGCAGATATTTAGAGTTTTTCACTTAAGTCTCTTTGTGTATATTCAATGGTGAGTTTTAATCTGCCATTACCATTTCCCACATTTAGTAAAACACTGGTATCTATTTATATCCTATTAATGAATGCAGTCATTCTATATCTGCCCTTTTGTTGCAGGACACCTAAAAGCCTAGGCATCTGCATCTGCCCTGGATTGCCTCCTGCAGGTCACTTCATAGATAGGAGGGTAGTCTGAATGTGGCAGTCTTATCTGACCATGTATTCTGTACTGGCTGGTATAAATATTCTCTCATGCTACCACAATCATGGTGGGACTAACTAGATCTTATCAGCATATTTGCCTGGCCACGTTGGATCTCTAAGTAATTAGACCAGAGAGAAATGCTGTTTGCCTCCAAGCAAGCAAGCATGGCTCCCTGATAACTCAAAGACAACTAAAATACAAAACTACCGTGAGGTAGACGAGACTCTTGTGGAGGCTTGGAGAAATATTTAACTGGCATTAGTATTAGTCTTTGGTACAGAGATATGCCATCTCAGAAACCCCCCTTCTATACCCTATAAAGGCAATTCCAGACAGGTCTTGGCTCAAGACATTAGGGTGAGGTGCTGGGAGAAATTACCTGAGGGCATTTGATCCTTCCTGTCAGGGGAAGTTACATTTAGCTTATAGCTTCTCCCAGCTCTGCTAGAAGGCTTTTAACTAGCTCTGGGTCCTTGTAAACAGCCAGATGGCCTTCTGAAGTTGCTACATTTCTATAGAGCTATTTTCCTGTTTTCATCTCTAGATAGCCCAGCCCAGAATGGGCTGGGCTCGGGAAGTTTGGGTGGATTTCTAGCTATAAAATAAGCTGCAAGAGGAAAGAAGCTGTGTCTTTTTCCCCTCTTTTGCCATTTCGGCTTCCCTTGGTGTTTTGCTTCTCCGTCCTCTCCATTCTCTGTTGGGCCTCAACACATGGTAGCAGCCATCTTGGCCTACACCTGGCTGGGGCCTAGCTGGGAAACCCAGAGTCCGGAGGTTTTTCCTGCTTTTGGATTGTATATTGGAACCCCTGATAGTAAAGCCCTTTTAAAACTGCATCGGATTCCTGAGTCTTCATCCATTCCCCACAGGCTTCGGAGGTAGAAGGGAACTCACTTCCCAGCACTGTCAGGGACCCGGCGGTGCTCCCCAATACCCTTTTCCATCTGACTAATTTCACTCAGCATGATAGTCTCCATGTCCATCCATTTGCAGGTAAATTTCATAATTTCATCTTTTCTGACAGCTGCATAGTATTCCATAGTGTAGATATACCACAGTTTCTTTAGCCAGTCCTCTGTTCTCGGGCATTTAGGTTGTTTCCAGATTCTAGCTATTGTGAATAGCGCAGAGATGAATAAAGAAGTACTGATAGTTTTTCTGCTATGTGTTTTTCAGTCTCTCGGGTATATTCCCAGGAGTGCTATTGCTGGATCAAATGGGAGCTCAATATCTAGTTTTCGAAGGAATGCCCATATTGTTTCCCAAAAGGGCTGGACCAGTCAACACTCCCACCAACAGTGGATGAGAGTTCCTTTTCCCCACATCCATGTCAGCACTGGTTGTTCTTGTTGTTTTGGATATGCCAGTCTCTGTGGTGTGAGATGGTACCTCAGAACTCTTTATACCTATAAATTTGACCTTACTTGGAAATAAAGTACCAACAAATAAAATCAGTTTAAGATGAAGCCATGGGAAAAGTTTAGCTGTAGGTCCAATGATAAATATTCTTATAAGGGATGAAATATAAGACACAAAAAGAGATAAGAAAGAAGGCCATGCAATGACAGGGACAGAAATCGAAGTTTTGCTTTTGTTATGTACAAGCCAAGAACACAAAGATTTACTAACAAAAACTAGAAAAGTCAAGAAAAAATCTTTCCTCAAGCTGTCAGAAAGAGCATGACTTTGTTGATGCCTTGATCCAGCCTCCAGAATGAGGTGAAAATTCATTTCTATAATGTTTTTGTTTTTGTTGCTAATAGTTTTAAGCCTCCCAGTTTGTGGTGGTTTGTTGCATCAACACTAGGAAACTAAAATAACATGTCAGGCATGAAGATATTGACTATAACGGCCCACGTCACCATTTACTACTGGTCACCTTCTTGAGATTACTGAACGCCTGGGGAAGGAAAATAACTCAATGAGGCAGTGTCTGCCACCTAGAGACTTGATTGTTTGAACTCAAGCACAATAACTCTCAACATTCCCGCAGGAACTGAGGCTATATCAGAAATTTGTCTACTCGAATTTAAAATTTGTCTACTCAAATTTTTTGTCTACTCAAATTCAAAAGCAACAAACAAAGCAAATTTGATGGATCTATCGAATTTTTGAGAAGACAAATTTTTTGTCTACTCAAATTCAAATTCAACAAAGCAGATTCGATGGATTATTCAAGAGTTAATAAACAACCATGCTTCCCAAATGCAATTCAGTAGCTGCAATTTCATGAACCTAGCTTACTCTAGTCCTTACCTCACACCCTCCTGTCATTAAATCCAATGCTAAATGTCATCCAAACTCCTGTCTTCCTCTCTTTGTCTCTGTCTGACTGACTACCTCCACCCTTACTTTCCACTACTACTTAGAACCACCATAAACTCACACAACCCTATGGTATAATTCGATTAGACTTGATTTTGTGTGATAGCCCCACAGAGTATTTAGAGTCAAGTCCCAAGTGAAGTTAACCTTTGAAACTCAGCAGCATAGCTGTAACATACTAGGCAGAGAGAACAATGCAAGTCCCATTAGTGCTGGTGACATTGCCAACCATCCCGCTCTGAGCTTGGACGTGAGTCTGGGAAGGAGAACCCGAAAGTCCACTCAGTGTGTCTTAATCTGAACAGGCCTCAAATAGCTCAAGCATCTCACTGTTGAAAACTCCTCTAGCACTTAAAGATAAACTTTCTTCCTGCAATGTGTTCCCAAAGTCAACTCACTGACTATACCATGTGCAGCACCCAAGAGACCATGACAAGAGAACAACTGTAGTTAAGTGGCCTTTGCTTGACACCTGAATAGTGCATGGCTCTTATGCATTGTGCCCCCTCCTCTCCCCAATCATACTTTCCTTCACCTGATCAATAAGTAGGTCCCTTGTCCTAATGCTCTGTATTTAAGACCCAAATCTTAAATCTAAATCTTACAGCCTTCAGTATTCAATTCAAATGTGGTCTCCTTCTAAAAAAAAATATTCTCTTATCCTCTAAGTAATCCCTTCAGTTATTTCACTCCCATTGAAACCTCTCCTTTAGCATATGAGTATAATTACCTTATTTCATGCATATTTGGGTATATCTTTTATCTACTACTTAACCCCAGACTTGAAGACTCTTGGGAGCAAAGATCATGTCTTGTAATTTCTCCCTTTTACAAAAACTTTTGGGAATTGAATTAGAAAATGTCATTAAAGGGGTTACTTGATGCCTGGTACACAGTACATGTTCAAAAAAAGTGTCCATTCCTTTCCTCCTTATTCTTCTTTCTATTCTCCAGGGTCCCTCACAAAGTCCCGGAAGTGTCAGGCTACCCAGTAAGTTCTTGTTGAAGATAGGAATCAATGTTTATAAATGGCACTATTTCAACTAAGGTCAAAGAGTATATTTTGTGTATTTTCACTTTCTTTTCTTGTCTTCAGAATTTGTGGGTCCATAAAGATCATTTCTATCCCACGCATCTGAGGTTAAAAGCAGTATTATCATGCTGAAGACAGAAGACAGAAAGCTGACATCACCAGCTATTCAACACAGGAGCAAAAATCAGAGATCTCTGCAATAGTTCAAGCACTCAGAAACAGGCTGGACAAAATCAAGGAGCACCCCAACCAGACTCTAAGCCAGAGATTTCAGTCCTTATGTCAAGTATGAGAATGCAGCTAATCAGTGTTTCACTTAACTCATCTTGTGCTTAGTCTTCTGTGGTTTCTAATGTACTCATATTCATATAACAGTATGTACCTTGCTATATATATTATCACATTTCTAGCAAGTTTCAGCCCTCAGAGGTTGGCAAGCCTATTAGGAAGTTCCCACAGCACTTTCACTTCTCATGATACACGTTATTAGAAGCTAAACAAAGTCTAAACACTTTTTGTTTATAATTTCATTTCTTTTTAATTTTGGGGCCACACCCACCCAACAGTGCTCAGGACTTACTCCAGGTTCTGCACTCAGGGATCACTTCTGATGAAGCTCCAAGGACTATCTGGAGTGTTGGGGATCGAACCTGGGTTGGCTGAGCACTAAGCAAATGCCTTACCACTGTACTCTCTCTAACCCCAAGCAGTACCAGAAGAGAGATAAACAGAATTCCCTCTTACCCACAAAACCTTTGCATTTCTCCTAAAAAGGAGTGTGAAGAATCCCCCAAAGACCCCGAATGACTGGTCAATTCAGAGTCTTTTAGAAAACCCTTTGGGTCGAGAGGGGGCCTGTCCTCTGCATCAGGTTACCCTTGTTTACATGAACAGAAAGAAAAACCAGCTCCGAGACTGGGACCCCCCTGGCAGAGCCCTGATTTCACACACATTTTCCCCAGATTCCTATTGGCTTGGCTGGAAACCACATATTAAAACCCACCAATCTTTCCACTTGAGGCTGATGAAAGCTTCAACAGAAACAGCTGCACCTCACATGTGGTTTAAGTTAATATCTTATCCCAATGGTTTAACTCTAGCTGGCTGGGCTGTTTTTTTTAATATCCACAATCCTCTTTTGTTTTGCATTAAGAATATGTCTTACATTACTTGCCAGAGCAGAGGAACACAATGAAGCTGGTAGCACTCATCTTTGAAATGTCTGAAATAATTGTTTGGATTGTGTGTTACTCCAGGCACACTCTGTGAGGCTTCTCAGAAGCATAAGAAAGTGTTAAACATCCCTAACACAAGCTTTGCTGGAACTACGTGCAGCAAACGTTTCCCTATGTAAAAAGAAAAGCCACACACTAATGGCTCTGATTTAGTTTCTAAATCCCAGGGCTCGTTGAGTCAAGCAACATGATAAGTTCATTGTTTTCTTTCCTCCAATGACTCCCAAAATCATCCTTTGCATGATTTTAGCATGGAGGAAGTCTCTATCACTGTGTGACTAAGTTCATACAGCATGCCACATGTGCAGGCTCTCTCTCTCTCTTTCTCTCTCTCTCTCTCTCCCTTCTCAGTATGTGCTTGTGTGCAGTTATGCATATCCATACTGAGCACGATTTATATCCCACTTGATGGAAATCATGCAACTCTTCATTCCCTGGGAAAAATACTGCACACCGGGGGCCAAGACTTTGCTGCAGCAACTTCTCCTTGCAGGGGTGTGATGTCACCCAGGGGCATCTCTGTCTCATGATGTCATTTGTTGTGCAACCGTGCTGGAGGCATTGAGAATATCTGCAAGTTTCTCTTTGTCCAAGCAGATTTCTCAGAAGGACCAAACTGGAAAGACTTCAATAAGCCCTTCTGTGCTCACTAAAGATATGACTATTTTTGACTCCTCTTGAATTTTTCCCATGTTTTATTTTTTTGTTACAGCTCTAATAGAATGGTGGAGGAGGAAAAAGAAGTAGAAGGGGTGGAGGAGGAGGAGGACGAGGGAGGAGGGACGAGGAGGAGGAGGAGGAGGAGGAGGAAAAAGAAGATGAAGAGGAAGAGGAGGAGGCAGGAGGAGAAGGTGAAGAGGGAAAGAACTGCTAGCCACTCATGAATAATTTAACATGTGTCAGGTACTATTCTAACTGCAACACACTGCAATACTATTGCGCATAGCCACCTAGGAAAAGTCCCAGTTTTGTCAGAGAAGTTGAAGCACAGAGAAATTAAGTAACTTACCAAGTGAGTATGCTTATAAATTAAGCCAGTATCTTTTCTAAGTCTAATGGTAGAACATTAAAAATCAGAACTGTAATAACCATTGCTGCATTGGTATGTGGCACCACCCGGATGGAAATAACATGGTGGGCATAATTCTATGATGATCCCCAAGATTCTCAACCCCTGCTTTAGAATTTCTCTCTTTTTTTTAAAATTTTTTTGGAGGTTTCGGTCACAGTGTTCCAGCACCCCGCCCTTCACCAGTTCTCATCTCCCACCACCCATGTCCCCAATTCCCTCCCCCTCCCATGACCTGCCTAAATGGCAGGTTCTTTATCTCCTCTCTCTCCCTCTCTCTCTCTTCCTTCTCCGACACATTGCGGGTTGCACTACATACACTTAGAAGCCATCATTTGCATTTTTTGCCTGTATTTAATGCATTCTCAGTTCTATGTTGGTATTAAACATTTTGACATTTATTCACACATGTTCCCTTCTCTATCTTACCTAACCTCTGACTCCCACATGCTTGTGGTAATTTCCACTTTTGGTAAAATCACCTGGTATATTTATGTCATGCAAATAAATGCAGTCATTCTATATCTCTCTCTTTCCTTCTGACTAATTTCACTCAACATGATTCTTTCCATATTCATCCATTTATAGGCAAATTTCATAACTAGAATTTCTCTCTTTATCCATGGGGTGGGCCCTGTGACCAGAACAAAATGGTGTTCCTTCAGATAGGTGTTCCTTCAGACAGGGGGTAAAAGTATTTGACAGCTGTAGTGAAGGTCCCAAATCAATAAACTGAGTCAAACAGGAGATTCCTCTGTGGGGAACAGTTAAAGTCAGATGGAACAGGTGAGTTCTTAAAAATTTACCAGGCTTTTGTCAAAAAGAAGGATTCAAAGATCCAAAGCCAGAGAACCCCTCCTGTTGGCTCTGGTTGTCCTTGAAGAAGCATAATCCAGCTGTGAAGAGGGCTTCAGGCAAACAAGAGCAGGCCATCTCTAGGAGCTAAGCCCAGCTGACAAGCTTTAAGTTGGGCCTCGGCCCTACACCAACGAACTGAGTTTTGTCAATCCCCAAGAGACTGGAAAAGCACCACAGAAGAGACTCAGAAGAAATCACACCCTGTCTGAAGCATTTAATTCTAACGAGACCTTGGAAGACATACCAACTCACCCATGACACTCCCATTGCAAAGAAATAGAGATCAGAAGTTTCAGTCATTCTCACACCAATGAGAATGGGTGTGAACTATATCAAAAGTTCAGAACCTATCAGTGTTGGTGGGGAAACCGTGGAAAGGAAACCCCCATTCACTGGGAGTGGGACTGTTACCTGGTGGTCCAACCTCTATGCATTACAGTATTGAAACTTCTCAAACAATTAAAGCTAGAGCTATCATATGACCCAGTGAATCTACTCTTTGGCATCTATCCCAAAGCACAAAAAAGCATTAACACTAAAAGACGAGCACAACTATGTTCACTGCAGCACTATGTCTAATAGCCCAATCCTGGCAACAACCCAAACACCCAATGACAGATGGGTAGATAAAGAAATGGTTGTGTATGTACACAGGAAAACTTCAGCATTCAGAAAAGATGAAATCCTGCTGCTTGCTGCAATTTGGATGGAACCAAAGGGTATACATTAAGTGAAGTCAGAGGTGAAGGACAAATGCTAGATGATCTCATTCATAGGTGGTATACAGAGAAGCAAAGCAAGGGGCAACATCCATCTAATGGCAACCACCCCTTGGACTCTGATAACAAAATGAGGTTATGGTAGGGGTGGGGTGCAACAGGAGGGGAAAGTATGTAGCTAACTAGAAGTGATGTTAGGATAGTGGTGAGTCTCTGCCACCTCGGTGGTGGTGGAAGTGCTCTAGCTTTGTACATCAAAAGCTTAAACATTAGCATTGCTGTAAAAAACCCTTACTTAAATGACTGTAATATTTAACTGGAAAATATGTCATTTAAACTACTACCTTTGAGATCATCTTTTACACAGCAATAGCAAACAAATACAGATTTGATGTTCCACACTCCTTGGGGACTGGATGTTACCCTGTGATTCTGGTAAACAGGATGCAGCTGATTTGCACATTCCCTCTGTGCCCACCCTTCCCTCATCCCCTTCCCTCTTTCCCTCTTCTTTCTGTCTACAGTGTGGATGTTGTGGGGAACCATTTTGAAATGCTAGGACCAGCGCGCTACTCTGAAGGTCACGGGGCGACAAGATAAAAGGAGTCCATATCCTTCTTATATAAGACATGGTGATTCTTCCAGTCCTCAACTGTTTCCTCCCACTCTGGTATGGGACTATCTTGCTGTTGGAGACTCTGTAGAGAGCAACAGAAGCCCAAGATTACTTATCAGTGGCAGAATCGCCCTGAAACCAGAGGGGATTTGGTCTCAGAGCCCTTGGCTGAGCTCTTGTACTTCCTAATTTGCCCTGCAACCTGTGGCCTCATAGTGAGATGGGGATCTACCACTGTAACACTCCAATCCCTGGGTAATTGGGGCTATATTGAGGTTGTCTGGGGAAAGGGACTGTCCTGGGAAGTTGTCTCATCAACTTTGCATCCCGCTTTTAAGACATGCAGCCAACTAATGGAGACACAACCTGTCACTCAATATCTTTGAGGTTGTGATACCCTGCTCCAGTGGACTTGAAAGCATTCGCTTTGAAACAAAGATAATTTTGTCTGGTAGATTTTCCCTTTCTACTTAGCAACTGGCTTAACTAAAATTGTCTCTCCTCTAGGCACCTCAAGGTCCTCCCAGGTCCATTCCGTCTTCAAACATGACTACCTAGGGCTTCAGCTCATCTGCCCATCCAGTCAGCTATGGACAGAATGAAAGTAGATTTCCCTCAGTGTCCAAACCTGGATCATTCACGAGCTGCAGCAGAGAAATGGTCTGAGTTGATGGGGGTGCTGGATGCTGGTATCACTTCAGCACCGGGACATGGCAGGTCTCAGGTCAAGGAGGAAGATACCAGAAGGGAGCGAGATTTGCCCTAGCAAAGCAGAGTGACTTGCACACCAATCAGGACTGAGGCTGGTCTGCAACCCCGTGGTTATTTTCTGCTTCTACAAACCACCTTAAAATTTAGAGCTGATTGTATCCCCAGAATAGTGATTCATCTTCTGTTTGTGATAACAGTTTTTCTATTCTTATCACTTCCTGCCAAACACCATTTCCCAACTCAACAGAGACACGGACTTCATACAAAAGAGAGTGAAGTACTGAGGCAATTATTGTGGGTGTTTTTTCCCAATCTATTTCTGACATGAATAGTTAAATAACTCATCAAGATTCCATTTTACCTGTGTTGTTTTGATGTCAATTTGATCCTGGTGTATCTACTTTTCATTAAAATCCAAAATTCTAAACAGTCCAGTAGTGAATCCCCTTTGAGTATCCCACAGCCTCAGAAAGAAGATCCCTCATGGGAACTCAAGGATCTTTCTTGAGGGACCAGAGTGATAGACAGTACAACAGATAGAGTGCTTGCCTTGTACTTGGCCAACCCAGATTTGATCCTTGGAACTACCACACCTGGTTTCCCAAATCCCACCAAGAGTAATCCCTGAGTAAACAGCAAGGGGTAAACCCTGGTTACTGCCAGATAGGGGCCCACAAACAAAATTTTAAAAGTTAAATCAAATAAAATTTTAAAGGCTCTTTTTCACACTGGCTTTTTGGTCAACTCTGCTCTCCTCAGGAGACACAGAGAAGGCAGGGTTCAGGGGGTAAGGGTGATGTTCTAGCAGAAGAGAACACACAACACTTAATAGGGTTTTCTGATGCTCTGACTGTCCAGGTGCTAAGCTTGTTGCAATCACACATGGCATAGATGCTGCCCTCGCCTTTGTGGTATGAGGATGGGGTAGTTGGTGGGGAGAAGAAGAAGGGGGCCAGCAGCATCTTAAGAGATTTCATTTCAGCCCGATGCTGGAGAGCATTTGCTGTCAGGCAGAAAAAAAGGAGGCCAGGATTTCTGGAAGCACTTATAATTCAGAAAGGCCTGCACCCTCCAGCCAAGCTGCTAGACAGAACAGTGGGGGTATAAACATAATGCTGGCCTTATTTTCTTTCACATCACATCAGGGTTGATGGTTCCGTCCCTCCAGGTCCAAACCCTGATTTAGGTGAGAATGGAGGAGAAAGGCATGCCACTAGCCCATCAGCCAAAGGCACCCACCTCCTGATTTCTGGTTGGGAACCCACAATGAGTAGTAATGTTGCTAATGTTATGTGTTCATTTGGCTGGCCAAGAAACTAGCTACTTAATCAAACAGTATTCTAGATGTTTCTATAGAGATGGGGGTGGGGGATGAAATTAACATACACATTGGCAGACTTTAGGGGAAAGTCATCCACACTACATGATGTGGGAGGGCCTCATGGATGATGGGCTGATAGAGAACACAGACCAAAGTCCTCTGAGACTCTGGGGATTCTGTCAGCAGCCTGCTTTTGGACTTGAACTCCAGGGAATAAGCCCTGGGCACTGCCAGGTGTGACCCAAAACAAAACAAAAATAAATTAATTTTTAAAGTCCCGTTCTCACTGGCTTTTATGTCATCTCTGCTATTTCTGCTATCCTCAGGTAACACAGTAAACAGGGTGCAGGGGTAAGGGTGATACCCCAGGAAAAGAGGAGCACAGATTACATAACAGGGTTTTCTGATGCTTCTGACCGTCCAGGTGCTCACTGTGCAATCACATGGCATAGATCGGTCTCCAGCTTGCTGACCTCCCCATCACATCTTTTTTTTTTTTTTT
>JAJIBD010010564.1:0-20025 GCA_021461705.1 Cryptotis parvus
TTCTGTGAGCACGTTCAACAATTCCTTGTCCTTGTGGATTATATGGAATTCCTGTAATATGTTTGATCTGCCACTCTTCCAAAATGATTTGAAGGTTTTGCTGGTGTAATCAAGGACCATTATCTGTTTTTATGGTATGGGGAGTACCCATGACAGAGAAGCACTGAAGTAAAAGGAGCACACAGATTTGGCTCTTTCAGAAGTCAAGAACAGCCCATATGAACCGAGAATACGTCACAATGAACACAAGAAGGAAAGGCTTGTTTGGGAATAAGAATTGGTATACGTTACATCCATCTGCCACAATTGGTTTGTCTGTAAACCTCGAGGATTAGCTCCAGCTACATGAGATGTACAATGTTTGGGGAGCACAGACAGGACAAGTTACGGACAATTTGTTTAGCTTGTCTCCAAGGGATACCATGATGTACATGAAGGCGGCAAGCATTTGTATGCAGAGTTTGGTGCTCTTCCTCAGCTGATTTGACCACAGGTGCTGCCAAGAGATCTGCTGCTGCATTTCCTCTAACCAGGCCCTTGGGAGGCCGGAGTGGACCGGATGTGGAAATATATATAGGGAATGTTCTTTTTTGGAGGATTTCTTGCAGTTTCTTGAGTAGCTCCTGAATTATGGGATTGTGGGCATTTAATGAAGCAGTGAGGATTCCAGGAAATAAACCAACTACATATGCCGAATCACTCATCACAATTATATGGGCCAGATATATGGGATAGAAAATGTATCAGAGGTTGCGAGTTCCACTTGCTGAGCGGATTTATGATTTGTATGCACTGTTGCGGTCAATGAAGGACCAGTAATTCTGCCCTTCCTGATGAGGAGCCATCAATATAGTATACTGGAGCATCAGGAATAGGGTGAGGAACGGACAATGGTGGAAATCACAAAAGGTGTCCTTTTCCAGAAATTCCCAGGTTTTTCCAGCTGGGTAATGATAAGATATTTTCCCTGAAAAATCTGCTAAAGCTCTTTGGAGGATTTCACTGAGTGGTAAAACAGCTTCAATTTCTTTTTTTAGGTCAGGTAGTACACCACATGAGGATCATGTCCAAGTAATACTTGGTTCTTGATCTTCCCTTAATTATAAGGTTGGCTATCATCTCAAGGTAAGGTGTAGCAGTACGATTCTGCTTATTATTAAATAAACCCATTCTAAGGGTCCAGATAATTGGGCTATAGCAGCAGTGGGAGCCTAGGGAGTGTTGAAGACCAATAACCATACACCAATAACCATACCTTTTCTCCGGGATTAAATCTGGAGGTGGGATTTTTGCAGCCGATCCATTGCCCAAAAAATCTAATTCTTTTCGAGCTTTAGGTGTTTGGTGCCTTGGGCTATTCAATGCAGGATCACCTTCAAGGGTATGGAACAGGTTACTGAGCTCACAGTTAGGAATCCCAAGGGAGGGCGCACTCAGTTGATATCTCCCCAGCAGTTTTGAAAATCATTCAAGGTTTTGCGCTTTTTTGACTAATGGAAATTTTTTTGAGGAAGCACTGTAGTGCGGTCAAGAGCATAGCCCAAATATTCATATGGAGGCTGCATCTGGATTTTTTCCGCCGCTACTTGTAAACCAGCCTCAGGTAAAACTGTCATTACTTCCATTATACAAATTTCGAAGATCTTTTGGAATTATCACAGGCTAGCAAGATACCATCCATGGTGGATGATGTATGCATTGGGAAATTTAACACGAGTAGGTCTTAAAACTTCATCAACAAAGTGTTGACACATTGTTGGTGAGTTAGTCAGTCCCTTGTAATACTGTCCATTGAAACCTACGTAGGACCTTTAGGATTGATGATGGAGCTGAAATGCAAACCTTTTCCGATCATCTGGGGTGGATAGGTATGTTTAGAAACAATCTTTTACGTCTATGATAATTAGTGGCCAATCTTTAGGAATAGCTGCTGGGGAGGGGCCCAGGTTGTAGGGCTCCCATGGGGATCATTGTGGAATTGACATTCCCTTAGGTCAATCAGCAAGCCATTTGCCTGATTTTTTTCTGTATCACAAAAACAGGGGAATTCCATTCTGCAACGATGGCTCTATATGTCCTAAATTCAACTGTTCTTCCACTAGATTTGTCAGCGCCTCTAACTTTTTGATATTGAGGGGCCACATGTGGTGTCCATATAGGTTTGTCAGATTTCCACTGAATACGGATAGGTGTGGGCGCTTAACCCAGTGGCTTCAATTAAAAGGGTTACTCCCTGAGTTACGCTTATTAAGTGGGAGCTGGAACAGGTGCCCGATGGGGATTGAAGAGGTATGTAAATCACTGCTCCCCACTGCTTCCAGCATGTCATCGACCCCCATAAGTTTAAAGGCATAGGGGCTATATAAGGCTGGACCATGGTCCTACGTTCCTTCAGGGGCCAATACATGGCAGCCATCTCGCACTATGTCGGAGAAGAGAAGAGGATATTGCCTACCCCGCTCAGGCTATGGACACTCTCTTTAGGGGCCCAGTTAGAGGGCCAATACTTGTTGGAGATTATGGTCATGTCTGCCCCTGTATCCAACATGCCTTTGAATTTCCTTTATAAATCTCAATGGGTATAATTGGCCACTTGGCCTCGAAATCCCTGACAGTGTACCCAACTAGATAGTTAGCAGGTGGCTGGTGGGCTTGGTTCTGTGGCGGCTGTATAACCATCAATGAAGTTGGCAGAAGGGTTGGCACTGTTTAAACCACCAGCTCTAGGGTGTTCGGCCTGACTAGACGGATCCTCAAAAATTAATAATAGTCTAGCAAACGGTTCCCCTTTTTCAAAAGTCCATTTAGTTGGTACAGAGATTGACAGTACTATCTCTTCATGAGCTTCATGTAATCTAGATGGTACCACAAGGTCCTTCTTATTATTTTCTGCACCAGGGTGATTCTGAGTATCTTGTTCTCGGATGTACTGAAAGGGTCACTCCTCGCCTGCTTAGAGCAAACTAGTATGATCCTTCCTATAGTCTTCCTATAGTCTCAGCGTAGCCCAGGGTGGTAGTCTCCTGGTAAATTCTAACTGTCCCACGCTGGGTGCAGTGGGTATAAAGAGAGGAGCTGTGCCCAATCTAGAAAACATAGAAGTCTTAGTAGATGTATAAGTCAAGAAGTTATTCAATCAAGGTGACTTCTGTAACTGCCACACCCTCTAGCAGTGCTTACATAGAAGAAGAAATCTCATTAGAATGAGCACCTTGGCACTTAAGTAGATTAAGCTGGGGAGTGAGCAAAAGCAACAAAACTCCCAGAATAGCTGAAATCTGTCCTCCAACAGTTCACCACTTAATAAAGACTCTGGAGATGCTGAGGAAGGTCTGAAAGGCAAATAACTGAGATGTAAAGGATTGGGAGTGCAAGAAAAGGAATGCTTATTTTAAAAACAACTTGCTAGTGTTTAGATAGGGTGTGGGTTTTTTGCCATATCTAGTTGTGCTCAGGTCTTACTCCTGGCTCCGCACTCAGAAATCACTCCTGGCAGTGTAAGGAGAGCAAATTCAGGTCACTTGCACACAAAGGCAAGCACCTTACACCGCTACTATCTCTCTGGCCATCTTAATATAAACTTAAACAGAAAATCAAAGCTCAGAGATAGAGTAAGAATTCTGCATTTCTGAGTTTATCTTTTGCATTTCTGAATTTATCTTTTGGACCTATTCACAGTGGGTGGTAGCTTGCCTCCTTTCTCTCTCCATCTTGTACACACACCCCAAGAATACTTAAACTCTGCACGTCTGAACCAACTTGATCAAATTTCTTGGAAATGTGAGTCAATTTCTTCAGAGAACTCTTTACTTTGGTGGAAGGGGATAACCTTTGTGGCATCGAAATAATGGTGATTGGCAGCATTTTCTGATTTATGATGAAATTCCTGAAAGCAGCCAAATGGTACTGGATCCGGCGTTTGTGATCATCAGATCCAGACAAAGAGCTTTCTGGAAAATGTCTTCAGCACTGCTGTCTGACCCTCCTCGGTGTACATGTTGGCCAGATCTGTGTTGGCAAAAGCAAACAGAGAGTCTCATTCCACAGCTGGTTTGAAATGAACCAGAGCAGCTGCAGTCAGCTCATCAAACTCGGTGCATGCTTCCCTTGGGGCTGTTACATACAGCTTTCTTGATTTCAATCATCTGTGCTATATAGCAGAGTCCCCTTTGGTGATGCAAGACAGAAGACTTTGATGTCATTTCCGAAGAGTCTCGTATCACTTCAAAAGTTGGCGAACTTCATGCTAGGAAGTTTTTCATCTGTAGAATTCAGCTACATAGCGCGAGGGCATATGGCTGAAGGTATATTTGGTCCAGGACTTCGTCCAGTCTACTTTTCCCTATCAGTTGCTGCATGCACATCCCAAAGCTTCAGTGTTGGGTAAAACCTTAATGCTGGTGCATCTGGGTAAAGCTAACAGCTTTCCTCAGAGGCCCAGAGAAAAAACTCTTTGTCGATGATCCGGGCTGTGATAGTCTGGTCTGCTGGGTGGAGTTGTGAAGAGAGGGAAGTCGGATGTGGAAAATGGCGGCCCCCATGGAGGCTCATGAGGCACCGGGAGGCATGGTGGGTTCTAGCCCTGGCCTGCCATCCCAGCAGAGCCTCACAACAAAGCCAGACGACCCCCTACTCCATGGGGGCTGCCATTTTCCACATCCGGACTTCCCTCTCATCACAGCTCCACCCAGCAGACCAGACTATCACAGCCCGGATCATGGACACCCACCCTACAGAAGTTTTTTTTTCAATCCGGCCCAGGTATGCTGAACCAGAGACTCTCAGATATGGGGCAGAGCTGCTACTTGCTCTCCCTGTGCCCAGCCGCTTTAAGCTGGTCCATGTGAAAATTCACCTGTGCCTAGTTTACCCCCAAGTGACCAAACATCATGTTTGGTCGAATATCCTGCTGGATTAGTTTTGCTTGTTCCAAGCACATTAATTAGAACATCTTTGTCCTGGCTTTGTAGGTTTTTCACATATGCTAATTTTTATAAAGATTGAATATGGATTTCATGACAAGAAATGCGTGTTGGACTCTAAGCAGCTAGTATTGGGGCCTGGCACTTTCCCAGAGATGGGCCCTGTTCTCAGGGCAGTGGAGCTTCCGGATGCTCAAGAGTTTACACCCACGTGAAAGACATCTGTGCTTATCCAATGGGAGACTGGTAGGCAAATGATTTACATCTAAGGTGAGACAGGATGTGCCTGGCCTTCTGATCTCTGACCACAGTAATATGTAAATCAGTGATTGTTACCTTGCAAATGTTACCTTGCAAATGCTAAATCAGTGACTATCTGTTGCATGGATGCTAAGTGATTTGTGCAAGATATCCCTCCACCCAAAAATTGTATAAAGGCTTAAACGGTGCCCAGTAAAATTAGAACTGCTATCCAGAATTCTCCCTTTCTCAGCAGCAGCAAGGCAGAGTTTCTCCCAAGTCCATCCCTCTCCTTTTTCGCAGGAATGAAGTCAGGCAAAATCTAGGTCTCCCTCATTCGACAAAATCTAAGGTGTTGCTCAGTCATATCTTCCAAGTCAAATAGCTTAAAGTCTTCCTGAGTTAAAGTCCACATAAAGTGCCGTTCTAATTCCAAGAGACTGGCCTTCGAGGAGCTCCTGGAACAGTGCTCCGCCTGCCGCTGTTCTCTTGGCTTTTCTCCCTCAGCACCTGCAGCCCTCAGCAGCCTTCACTGAAACAATTTTAGAGCTAGAAAAAATCCTTCCTGTTTATAAATCAACACGGTTTTTCTTTTGAAAATTTGGTGTGATACAGGGAATAAATAAATAAGAAAAAGAATGCTCTGGGACATTTCAGTCCCACAGCTAACAAGGTAATAGTATAAATGATTTAACAATAACCTAATCAAAAAGTCAAGACTCTGAGTAAATAAATATACACAACGTTCCTGTGACACCTTCTATCATAAACAGCTTCCTATGGAAATGTGTTTTACCTGCACGGAAATATTCTTTTGGTGTATTAACTAGGATACATCTAGACAGCCAATTTATTCTCTTAAATAAAATAACCACCTATGACTTTAAGCCAATATTTGAAACACATCAAAGATTCAAAGTTAATATAGAGAACTCCACAGAAAGAATTAAAAGCCTCAGGGAAAATAAGGCTGCCAACACTGGAATGATAATGAACTGAAACCTCAAATTTTGTTCTCACATTGGTTAATGTATTCAGGCAGAAATGTTGCTTAGAATAAATGTATTTCAGCGCGTCAAATAGCCAAACGTCTTTTTCCTAGGCCTCTGCTCATTGCAAAGATCACAAGTCCCTCAGGTACCCTTTCTCAGGTCAAATAAACCCTACAAATCTGCCTTCTCTGCAGAAGGCTCTTGAGTCCTCTGTGCTCAGAAGTGCAGAAATCAGACTAGCTTGCAACCATCCTAGAGATCTTCCTCACATCATTTCTGCTCCCCCACCCTCCTGACAGTGCCTGGGCACACTGGGCCAGATTAAGGGAATAAATAACTATGGAAATTGCCCTCACTAAAATCTACCATTTATTAGACATTTTATTTTTATTTTGTTTTTGCCGCCTCCTCCCCCAAGTAGTGTTCCCGGTTTACTCCTGGCTCTGTGCCCAGGGATCACTCCTGGCATTGTACAGGGGGCATATGGGATTCCGAGGATTAAACCTGAGAAGGCCATGTACCTTGCCCCTCTACTACCTCTACCCCTCTACCACCTCACCAATTCCATATTAGACATTTTAAATAGAAAGCGGGGCTATATCTCAACCAACTAGGTAAAACAAGGGAAGGTACATTTGTCAATGGTTGTTAAGTCAACCTTAGCCGGACTCTGAGCCTTCGTTGCTCCTGATTGGCAGGAAAGCCCATCTCAATTATCTGTGCCCATCTCCCTTTCCCATCCCTGGGTTTTATAAAATATCCCAACCCCAAATGGAGTCAATCAGTCATCAATCATTATTAGTCTGTGATGGTTTTAGCTGAAAAAGACCAGTGGTTCCATTAGTCACATAACTTCCTGCTTCCTGAAATGCAGATGTCCAGCAGTGAATAACAAGGGCCAAAGAAAATTCCCTTAGCCATAGTCTTGTCACCCATTTGCTAGTTTTCAGACCTTTGCCTGCCCAGATCCCACACTTTACTAGACCCTGCTTTTGGAAATGTTAAGACATTCTAAGCATTTCTTGCCATCAGAAGGCACATTCCAACCCTATCTTGGAATGTGAGACAGCAAACATTCAGCAGAAGCATTTTCTTATGAGAATAAGACCTGACCCCTGACTCAGGACATTCTTTCTAGGACAAGATCGAAAGACTATAAAGCCAAGTGAAGGATTTAGGAACCTGTATATTTTTTTCTAGATTGTGAATGTTGGGAATGACATATCCATCCTGCGGAATTTGGTATGTGGGCAGGTGGGCGTGGCATCAAAGAGATCTGAGTAGAAGTCATAGATAATCTTCTCCTTGCCTTTCTGGAAGATGTGATAGATCCATCAGGACGTCAGAAGGCAGTCATCTTGGTCTTATAGTTGGTGAAGGACAGGTGGGCTTTGTGAATCTTTTTCCTGGCTTCTGCTGTATCAGCCAGTATTGCTGCTCTTCTCTCTTTGAGGTCTACCTTTATCGCTTCTCTGCAATGCTTTGCGAGCTTGGGCGAACCTTATGGTTGCCTGGGGCTCAAGCCTTGCCACGTTTGCAAATGAGCTCAAGAGTTGTTGAAGACAGGCGTCCTTTTGTGACTTTCTCTCTCTCTCTCTCTCTCTCTCTCTCTCTCTCTCTCTCTCTCTGCGTTCCTCACACAATCATGGAGGTGCTGATCCAGTCGGTTCTATTCTTGTTTTGCCAAGGCGTTGAAAATCAGATGGGCTGGACATGTAATGCGACTTGGAGACAACCACTGGACTAGAGCCGTTACTGATGGGATCCCACGGGATGTCAAAAGATCACGTGGCCGCCCACCACAAGATGGTCAGGCTTCTTTGTCAAGACCCTGAATGAACAGTTTAAGGCTCTTCATATTCCTGAAGCAAGCAGATGCTATTGGGCTACACTGGCATGTGGCAGGGACAAATGGAAACGTTACTGGCACCTGCTCGAGCAAATCAACGAATAATGGGATATCAAGTGATCAAGTGTGAATGTTACCTTCATGCAAGTATCTAGGGTTTGCAAACAATCCCTTGGGCCGCTAGAGTATCAGTCAGTTTGGGTGTCCTTTCTTCATCCCATCATCCCTTCCTTCCTGCTAGAACTCCAGCAATCACTTCATGGAACAAATCTACAGAGTCTAGCAGTTTTCTTTAAGAGCCCTAAAACAATCCAGGTGGAAAGATGGTCAGAGCAAAGACCGTATGTCCTAGTCAGTTCTTGGAGGTCATCTAGCCAGAAAAACAGTGAAAACATTGAGACAAAGGACAGGAGATGGATACAGTGATGTGCTCTGAAGTCTGCCTTGAAGAGGGAAGGAAGTGAGTCCAGAAAAGGGTTAAGAGCCCAAGAGAAACAGGTGGGGAGGAACTGAACCAGAGAGACCAACAGAGCAGATATTCTATTAATATTCAAGTTGGAGAATGGAAAAGCCAGTAAACTGTGCTCAAAGAAGAATAATGAAGCTGAAGCCTTCAGAGGACAGATCTGGGAGTGACACAGTGTTAGGAGTGCATGTGTGAGGCCCTGGTTTTGACCATGAGCACTAGAGCCAAATGTCAAATTTATGGACAGCTTATTTATGACTAGCTAAGGGATGGGTTCATGAAGTACAGAAAATAAAGAAACTTTAACAGATGGTATTGGGAAAATGGAAATCCATATGCATAAAAAATGAAAGAAATAAACTAGATCCATATCTAATACCATAACATAAAACATAATTCAAAGTGGATTAAAAATATCAAGATTAAACCAGAATTCAGAAATACATTAAGGAAGCCATAGATGAAACACTCCAGGATATGACCTCAGAAGGTTCTCAATGATTTGGCTCCACTGGTAAAAACAACATAAACAAAAAATGGGACTGCATCAAATTAAAAAGGGTTTACATGGCTAAAAAAACATTCAGGGTGAAATAAAAAGAAACTCTACTAAATGGGACAAAATACTTCTATATCCATACATCAGATAAAGGGTTAATATCCAAGGCATATAAAGCACTTCACAAAGTTTAAACAAACAAAAACCCAACAACAACAGCCCATCAAAAAATGAAAAAAGGAGATGAACAGACACTTTCAAAAGGCACCCGTCATTACTTATTATCAAGGAGATGCAAATTAAAATGGCAAAGCACTGTTTCACAGTAATGAGAATGGCATTATGAAAAAACTTGGAAAATACCAGAACTGGAGGGAGAACTGGTGAAAAGGAAACCCTGTTTCACTGTGAAACAGTGAATAGACTTCTCAAAAAAGTAAGAATTGAGTTTCTATATGATCCAGTAATTCTACTCTGGACATCACTGTCTGTATCACTGTATCACTGTCTTCCCGTTCATCATCGATTTGCCTCGAGCGGGCACCAGTAACATCTCCATATGACCTGTTTCATACAAGTAGGGCCCAAGGGCACCTGCTTGCTCCAGGAACATAAAGAGCCTCAAACCATTCCATCAGGTCATGGGAATGAGGTCTATAATTGTTACTGGTATCTGGCATATCAAATACAACATGGGTAGCTTGCCAGGCTCTGCCATGCAGGTAGCATACTCTTGTAGTCATCTCAAAATCCAGCATTTATTGATGAACCACGCTGCCGCTCCACGCAAAGCCAGGCTGTGATAGGCTGGTCTGCTGGGTGGAGTTCTGACCGAAGGGAAGTCGGATGTGGAAAATGGAGGTCCCTCATGGAGTGGAGGGTCGTCTGGCTTGTTGTGAGGCTCTGCTGGGGTGGCGGGACAGGGCTAGAACCTGCCATCCCTCCCGGGCACCTCATGAGCAGCTGGGCACAGTGACAGCCAGTAGCAGCTCTGCCCCATGTCTGTCTCTGGATCAGCATACCTGGGCCAGATTAAAAAAAGACTGCAGCAGGGTGGATCTCGATGAGCCAGGCTGTGATAGGCTGGTCTTCTGGGTGGAGTTCTGACAAGGGGGAAGTCCGGATGTGGAAAAACTCTGGACATCTACCCCCCCACAAACACAAAAGCATTTATTTGAAAAGATGTGTGTGAGTGTGTGTGTGTGTGTGTGTGTGTGTGTTAGCTGGAGCACTAATTACAATAGCAGGTTATGGAAACATCCCAGATGGATAAAGAAGCTTTGGTCTATATACAAAAATGGAATACTACACAGCTATAAGAAAGATGAAATCTCGCAGTTCACTACAATGTAGATGGAACTGGAGGCGTCATGTTAAGTGAAATAAGTCAGAGGGAGAACAAGATAATCTCACTCATCTTTGGTATAAAGAGAAACAGAACAAGGCAACAGACAGTATCGCAATGATAACTCCTGGGCCTTGGAACACAAAACTAAGCTTAACAAGGTATGGGGGCAAGGGTGTAAGAGAACAAGGGCACGATAGGGAGGTGTGAAGAGGTGGATTAGAAGTAACCTAAAACTAAAGGGAATCTAAGGACAGTAGTGGAGAGTCTTTGGAACTTCGGTGGTTGTGAGATGCTGTAATTGTGTGTTTCAATATCATAAATGTTAACAATATTGTAACCATGTTAACTAAACTATAATTTTTAATTAAAAATAGAGAAGGTTATGTTCATTCTTATGGATACACAAAAGCCACAAAGCAGCCACTTTCCTAGTGGCTAAGTGAGACCTAGAAGGAAGAGTGTCTCTTAGTCCAGTGCTCTTCTGAAGGACCTGCCATATGGCGTGAATGTTGTAACTGACTTGAACTTGTGTTATCTTGCTAATATGAAGAATTTCTCAGCTGGGAGAAACATCACATAATAGCAGATAACTCTCTCCTTCTATCTCTCTGTGTGTGTGTGTGTGTGTGTGTGTGTGTGCGTGTGTGTGTACAAAAACCAGAGGCCTTGAAAGAGAGCTCAAATCCAAATCTATTCTTCTGACTAAATTAGCCAGTTTCACAGTGTAGGACAAGACAAGACATCCAACTTTTCATTTGCCTGTCTGAAACTAGGGAACTCTTGCAACAGTGCATTTTATTTGGAGCAAAGAATCTTTTATTGAGCTCATGATCTCATTTTCCAAAGTCTTATCTCTGAAAACATAATCAGCTGAAAGAAATGTATCCCTTTACATAAATTAATTTTAAAGACAATTTTTCACGAACACCTCCTTGAAAGCTAATACTGAATGAAACCCGCTCATGCTTGCAACTACAATTTATCTTGGTTAGTGGGCAGTCCGGCTCACTGGGAGGGGAATTTTAATCTTCTGTAAAAGCAAAGCAACTTGGGAGTTAGGAGCTATGTCAAACTGTCAAAAAGAAAATAACGGAAAGCACCAAAGAAACCAATTTATTTGCAAACAGAGGGACTCTAAAAAGCCCAGGGTAAGTTTCCTGCCATCTGTAGGAAATTTGGGGGCCCCTACCGTGTTAACCCTATGTACTGTCTTCTGTCCCAAACCCTCTGTACTTCAACTTACCAAATTCTTTGCACATTGTTCATCGCCCCACTTTTAGGTAGATTTGTCATTGGTATATGACAGTCTAGAATTTCAGGGTTCTTCATACCTTTCTAGGAATGAACGATTCACTTCACCCACCACTGAAGTCCCAGTTCATGCCCTATTGCTGGGTCACTGGCCGCCCTTAGATTTTTTATTCCACACAAGAGTGAAACCATTCAGTAATTGTGTTTCTGTTTTCTACCTGGTCTATCCATTTTGGACCAAAAGGCAGTCTCATCTTTATTAACACCAAATAGCATTCTCATGGGTCTATATGTCACAGCTCTGTATCAGTCATCTGTCAATGGGCATTTAGAGTGACTCCTTATTTTTGGTTATTGTGATGATGCTGCTCTAAACACGGGGTACAAATATTATTGTAAATTAGTGTTTTTTATATCCTTTGAATAAATACCCAGGTGTAGTATTGCTGAATCATAGGGAATTTCTTTTTGGGGTTTTTTTGTTTCTGTTTTTGCAGGAATGGCGTGTATCTAGGCCAGAGTTTACTGGCTCTGCATTGAAGATGACTCCTTTGGAGGGCTCTAGGGATCTTATGGGAGTACCAGGGGATTGAACCTAGTTCGACTGAGTGCAAGGCAAATGCCTGACCCACTGTACTTTTCTCTCTGGACCCAGTGTTGCAGGACTCCTCTAAGAGCCTCCGCATTTGCTCTGGGTTGCCTCCTGCAAATCACTTCGTAGATAAGGTGTAGCCTATTAGACTTTGGTACAGAGACATGCCATCTCAGAAACCCTTTTTTCTACCCTATAAAGGCTTTTCCAGGCAGATCTTGGCTCAAGACATTAGCATATAAAGGGCCTAGGTGAGGTGCTGGGAGAAAATACCTGAGGGCATTTGACCCTCCCTGCTTTCCATAATAATGGGAGGGAGGTCTGAGTTGCAGGGGTATAAAACTAGCCTGCTTCCTCTCTTCCGCTCTCTTTTTGGGCTCTTTCTTTGTTAGCTCGCACCCTTCTTGGGAGTCTTGTCTTTGTCCTCTTCCTTTACACGTGGTGGCCACCATTTTGGCCTACACATGGCAGGGGAGTTCTAGCCAGGAATCCTAAACACAGGGTTTTTCCTTATTGTGGATTTGTACCCCTGAACCTGTGATAAGTAAAGCCTTTTAAAACTGCGTCAGTTCCTGACTCTTCATCCATTCCCCGCCGGCCGGAGGTAGAAGGGAACTTCGCACCCGGCACTGTTGGGGACCCCAGCAGCGCTCCCGACAACCCAGGATTTTCTTTTTGTCAGTTTGCTTTGAGATTTTTTGGGGGGGGAGAGGGGTGGTGGTATGTGCAGTCCTGCTCAGATGCTACCCTGTACTTGGGCTCCTGCCAGAAAGCATTTGGGAATAAAACATCAACCTTGAGGCCAGAGCAGTAGTACAGCTAGTAGGGCAATTACCTTGCAAATGGTCAACCCAGGTTCAATTCCCAATATCTCATATGATCCCTGAGCTGTCAGGAGTATTTTCTGAGTGCAGAGACAGAAGTAACCCCATCGCCAGTGTGGCCCCAAATAAAACCAAACCTCAAGCTCTCTCATACAGAGCATGCAGCCCACTGAGCATCTTTCTGGTCCTCCTTTGGTTTGTTTCTTTGATTTTTTGGGGGTTTTTTTTTGGCTTTTTTGGGCCATACCCAGCGATGCTCAGGGGTGATTCCTGGCTCTGAAGTCAGGAATCACTCCTGGGGTGCTAGGGGATGATATAGGATGTCAAGGATCAAACCCAGGTTGGCTAACATACAAGGCAAATGTCCTCCCCACTGTACTATTGTTCCGGCCCCTGTTTGTTTGTTTTAAGGAATCTCCATACCAGTCTCCATAGAGGATGTACCAATTTATACTCCAATATTCCTTCACACACCCCCCACATCTTTGCCAATATTTACTGTTTAAATATTTCTAATTGACATCCCCTACAGACATCAGGAATCCCACCCGCCTTTATATTTCAGTAGGGATGTATAGAGCTAAGAAATGTCACCATGCCAGTTGGTAACTAGCTGTTTCCCCAAGTTTGTTGAATGATCTCACCCACCCATTCCTGATTACCCCAGACCTGGAGATGGGTACCGCCTGGTGCCCCCTTGGGAACTTCCAGTTTGCCACTTCAACTGCCATGAACCAGCACACACCTTTATGCATCCTCCCTTGCCAGAGCAGGCTGTCCTCAGCTGGGAATATGCCTCTGCCAGTCAGCAATGTTGACACATAGTGACCAAATGCCCAGTGCCCCTCTGGTCCCTTATGAGCTGCCCCTTCATGACCAGCTGACAGAGCTGAGTCTCCCCAAAATATCCTAAAGATTAATTGTTATCTAAAATACCAACACTGGTTGCAACCATTCTCGGTATTTATTTTCTCCAAGGTGCTTCTTTACTTTTCATTGAATACAACACCAGCTTGTTTTCCTCAGGTAAATATGCACCCTCATTCCCTCACCCCTCCACAAAGAGGCCTCACAAATGTTTGGATATGGCCAATGTAACGGAAGAATCTGAATTTTTTCCCAAGCTCTTTGATAGTTCTCCCCTATTCTTGCATAGCAAATAAGCTCCAGCAGAGCCTTGCAGGAAAATGATCATTAAATTAAATACAAGATTCTGTTAAATATATTTGTAGCTAAACACATTAAACACACACCCTGTTGTAATTCCCTTTCTCACCCTATCTAGGATTAAGCACACACTGTGTTTTAATCCCTCTACTTGATTGGCTGACACAGAGTTCACACTCTATACCTGATTGACTGACATACAGTTCACACCCTACTACCTGACTGGCTGACACGGAGTTCCCACCAGACTTCCCCCAACTTAAATATCTCTGTTTCACCCAATAAAGCAGAGCTATGCCCTCAAAATTGTTCATGGAGACTTCTTTGTGGGTGCTCTACTCAACCTTCTTCATGGGTGTTCTACTCACTCAAGGTCCGACCTCACCAGCGACATCAACAATATTAGTAGAAAAAAATGAAATCACATAAACACAAGACTTCAAATATCTAAAGAAATATTTGATTAAAGCTAGTGTATCACACAGATTTAAGCAATTGTATGTTGCTGTGATTTTTTTCTCTCTCCCTAACTGTCTCTCTAGCTGGATATTACTGGCTATCAAGACTATGGATAAGGGGCTGAAGAGATAGTCCAGCGGGTAAGGTGCTTGCCTTGCACATGGCCAACAGGGTTTTGATCTTGGGCATCCCACATGGTCCCTGAGCACCTGCAGGAGTAATTCCTGAGTGCAGAGCCAGGAATAACCCCTGAGTATTGCTGGGGTAACCCAAAAGAAAAAAAAAGGCTATGGATAAGGGCCGGATTCTTTTGCCTGTCATAATTGCCTCACTGGGTGGATATTATTGGCTATCAAGATTCTGTCTAACCTCCAGAGTGGCTTCAAAATAAAACAAAAGAATACAGCTAAGGGGCCGGAGTGATAGCCCAGCGGGTAGGGCGTTTGCCTTGCCGCCGGCCTGCCGGCCCGGGTTCGATCCCGGTGTCCCATATGGTCCCCGAGCACCGCCAGGAGTAATTCCTGAGTGCAGAGCCAGGAGTAACCCCTGAGCATTGCCGGGTGTGACTCCAAAAAGCAAAAAAAAAAAAAGACTAAGTAATATCATCTTTCCCACCCTCTTTTTCCTAAGGGTATCTGTTTTCTTTTGGTTTGGTTTTTGGCTACACTCAACAGAGCTCAGGGTTTATTCCTGGATCTGTGTTCAGTAATCAGTCCTGGTGATGCTCAGGGGACGATAAGCTGTGTCAGGAATCAAACCCAAATCAGCTGAATGGAAGACAAGTCTCATAACCTCTATACTATCTCTCCATCCCCAAGATACCTCAATTGTCGGTTTCACAGAAAGCAGGATATTTCAAGAACTTGTCACTTATATCACTTGTCTTCCCATTGTTCATCTATTTGCTCAAGTGGGCACCAGTAACGTCTCCATTCTTCCCTGTCACGTGCTACTGTAGCCCAAGGGCATCTACTCACTCCAGAACACAAAGAGCCTCAAACCATTCATTCACATCATAGGAATGAGGTCTATTATTGTTGCAGTTTTTGGCATATCGAATACGACATGGGTAGCTTGCCAAGCTTTGCTGTATGGGTGGGATACTCTTGGTAGAAAGTAGGCTCTCAGTTCTTGCATTTACTGATGAACCAGTGGCCGCGAAGCTCTGTCACGCTCTGTGTCTCTGGTTCAAGCATACCTGGGCTTGAAATGGGCTTCTCTATAGGGTGGGGCTCTGGCTGAGCCAGGTTTGAGATTGGCTTTTCTCTTGGGTGGAGCTCTGAGAGCTGTGGAGTCCAGATGTTGAAAATGGCTGCCATCATGGTGTGTGGGGGGTGTTCATCTGGCTTCTTCCAAGGCTCTATTGGGTGGCGGGCCAGGGCCAAATACTGCTCTCCCTCCCAGAAGCCTCATGATCAGCTGAGCACAGGGAGAGCCGGCAGAAGCTATGTTCTTGGCGTATCTGTGTCTCATTTCAAGAACATGTATTATTTTATGATGGAAACACCATAAATGCCATAGTTATTGAATCTGATTTTAAGACCATTATATTGTATTTTCTGTTCCATACTTCTTTTTTATTTATTAATTTATTTATTTATTTATTTATTTGCTTCTTTGGGTCACACCCCGGCAATGCTTACGGATTTCTCCTGGCTCTGCACTCCAGGAATCACTCCTGGTGGTGCTCGGGGGACCATATGGGATGCCAGGGATCAAACCCAGGCCGTCATGGGCCGGCCGTGTGCAAGGCAAATGCCCTACCCGCTGGACTATCGCTCCAGCCCACCACACTTCTTTTTAAAATTCTTTGTTTCTGCTTTCTTATTGATTCGTATTTTCTTTGTTATAACTGCTTTGGATGTTATCAATACTATTCTTTAGTAATTTCTCCTAAAACTTTTACCACTCATATTATTAAAAATAAAATTCATCCAAATAAATCTAGAGCTCAATTGGCTTTATTAAAGTATTTGTGAGTTAGGCAGTGTTCCATCTAGCAAGCTGAAAGACTCTGAAAGAGGCGGCACAAAATGGGGAGACTTTAAAGCGTGAAATATGGTAATTGGCAAAAAAGAAAGACTTTTCCTGCAAAGTCACCTTTCCTTAGAGGAAGGCAATGGGAATCATGCTCACACAGAAATAAACCCACTAATATATAACTTAACAAAATTAAAATTAAATAGCTCCCATCCAAGTACTAACCAGGCCCAACCCTGTTTAATTTCCAAGATCAGATAAGATTGGTTCTCTTCAGGATGGTATGGAATAGACAAAATTAAATATTTCTATTATCAAGTAAGTCGAGGACCATAGATTCTTCTTGATTTGTTTTTTGGCTTTGGGGAGGCCACACAAAGCAGTGCTCAGAGGGAGCTTTCTATCCAGTGTTGTGATTTGATCCAGGCCTGCCTGCCATATGCAGAGTGCACACTCCAGCCCTGTGAACCATTACCCTGGCTCTAGATTATTATTTATTATTCATGTTTTGTGGGCAGGGGGTGTTGCAGCTACACCCAGAAGTGCTCAGAGCTTACTCCTGGTTCTGTGCTCAGGGATCATTCCTGGAAATACTCAGAGAGACCAAATGTAGTACTGGAGATTAAACAAGGAGTGGACCATCTGAAAGGCAAGCACCTTAACCCATGTACCATCTCTCTGGCTTGTATTAGGTCACTTCAAAGACGCTTACTTTAAGTCAGAGGAGAAAGAGAAATACAAGGTGCTCTCACTCATATATGGGATACACAGAAATAAAACAAGGAAATAAATAAAAATAAAAAGAACTTAAAAAATAAATAAAAAATAACTTAAAGTCTGGCCTTAGAACAGAAGTCTCAGAGGTGGGGTGATCAAAGGGGAGAAGGACATTTGTTTTATAATGTACAGCCAATAATTCCCTGATTTTTTTTGCATTTGCTAAATTTTCCTCCTAGTATATTTCTACTAATTGTTCTCAACTCACAGACATGGGGCAGAGCTGCTACTTGCTCTTCCCTGTGCCCAGCCGCTCACGAGGTGCCCAGGAGGGATGGCGGGTTCTAGCCCTGGCCCGCCACCCCAGCAGAGTCTTGCAACAAGCCAGACGACGCCCCACTCCATGAGGGCCTCCATTTTTCCCACATTCGGACTTCCCTCTCCTCAGAACTCCACCCAGCAGACCAGCCTATCACAGCCTGGCTTGCACAGCCGCTAGCGCAGCGCAGTTCATCAATAAATGCTGGACTTAGAGATAACTACAAGAGTATGCTACCTGCACGGCAGAGCCTGGCAAGCTACCCGTATTTGATATGCCAAATACCAGTCGTATTTGATATGCCAAATACCAGTAACAATTATAGACCTCATTCCGGAATGGATTGAGGCTCTTTATGTTCCTGGAGCAAGCAGATGCCCTTGGGCTCTACTAGCATGAGACAGGACATATGGAGATGTTACTGGGGCCCGCTCGAGCAAATGGATGATGAACGGGAAGACAGTGATACAGTGATACAGTTCTCAACTACGAAGTTGATCTTCAGTGACATTTTATCTGTAACAATTACAAATTGTTGGGCTCAAAATATGGTCCTCTGAAATTTTTTGCTGTTGTTAAGGACCCCAAGATATTATCATCCTGGATCATTTTTCTCATCTATTTCTTGAGTTGGAGGTCCCTTTTCATATGTAATATAAATTCAAGATGCAAATTACAAGGAAACATACCATGGTTACAATTCTCAGGGGAATATGTTTCCCCATAAAAGACCCCATCCAAACACAATAGATCTCCTTATTGACTCTCTGAGTTGATGGTGACAGATTAGTTTCTGATAAAACTTGCCTTGAACTTCTAGCCATGCAGGTTTCTGATAGTCTCAGCTCTGTCTCTCTTCCTTGAACAGACTCAAGATCTCCTTTCCTGTTCATACATGGCCTTTGAAATCCAGTTTCCATGGTTACTGGTACCTGACAAAACCTCCTCACACATACTACCCAGAGACCATCAAAACCCTTGATTTCTGTTTGTCAGTCTTGAGATTGATGGATGGGTGAATTTCTATTTTTACCTCACACATATCTGCTCTACTTGTGAACTTGGTATTGTGTTTAAAAATGAAGTTAACTCTGTATTATCCAGCATTTCTCTCTCTTGGGCTAGATGGATTATCTGTCATTCAGTTTGCCATTGAATCATAAGTGGGTTTTTATAGTGATAAATCATTACCCAGGTTGGCCCCTGCAAGATAGCACCTTCCTGCTGTACTATCACTCTAACCCCATAGAAGTAATGAGACTTTTTTTTATTATCTACCCCCCAGGGCTCTGCCCAGTGAACCCTGGACGGTTGATGGTCTGACATAGAAAAAGACTGGGCCCCCTGGGATGAACCCAGAGCCACAGCAGAGCCTGGCAAGCTACTAGTGGTGTATTTGATATGCCAAAAAAAGTAAAAATAATAGACCTCATTCACAATGAATGGAGACATTACTGGTGCCCGCTTGAGCAAATCGATGAACAATGGGAAGACAAGTGACAAGTGACAAATCATTACAGGATTTCAGTGATAACATTCATGTGACAAATACAATAAAATTTACTCATGTTGAATTTGGCCCCACAAATATTTATCTACCTTTGCATGCACTTTGTATCAATATGTTTTAGTACTATAGCTCTCAAAAACGAAATCCCAAATTATACTGGCCCTCTGAAATTCATACTTTTGTGCAGACCCTTTCCATACTGAATTGGGCTAACTTTTATAACCTATAGGATGTAGCTGAAATGGTGCATGACTTCTGTGGTTAGACCAAAAACTCAATGAAACTTCAACCTTGCTCTCTCTTCCTTTCCTGGGCAACAACCATCACTGTATGGAGAAAATATTCAACCAGCCTGGGGGAGAGACCCCCACGGGGGAAGGAAGGAAATAAAGACTGTCAACAAACAGCACCCCTGAGTTAAGTCATCTTAACTCAGGTTTCCCCTAAAGCCCTATCCAAGCTTTTCAATAACTATGACCTCATCTACAATCCTAGTCCAGGGGCCCTTAGCCAAGCAGCTGTGAAGTTCTGACTCACAAAACCTGAGGTAATAAATGTGCAGTATTTTAAGCCACTTTTGAAAATGGCAGGGGGCATTCTGGGAAGACAGTACAGGGGTGAAGATGCTTGCTTTGCTTGTGACTGGCCCTGACACCACATAGGATCCCTTAAAGACCGCCAAGAGTGCTTCCTGAGCACAGAGACAGGAGTAAGCCCTGTTAACTGCAGTGTGGGCCCCCAAAATAAATGTACAGGAAGAGCTTTGCATCTAGGGATAGCCATAAGGATGTACTGGGTTGTAAATTTAGTCAATTATACCAGTGACTAGAAATTTCAAAAAGTATATTGAAGCATCACATGTATCTGATATAACTATTCATTTTTATTTC
>JAJIBD010010565.1:0-47386 GCA_021461705.1 Cryptotis parvus
GCCCACTAGAGCAAATTGATGATGAACGGGAAGATTGTGATAGTGAAGCAGTTTAGTATGAACTGTTTATTAAAATATAATTAAGGATATGAAAATATAAGTCATGAGGTGTGAGAAGGTATTGGCAATGCATGTAATCAGACAAGCAAATGGTTTAATATTTGATTCTATGACAAAAGGGGTAAAAAGACAAAAGGCACCTGAAGGACAGCCCAAAGGGACAGCCCAAAAGCTGTCCAAAGCCTTGCATCAGTGAAGTTTTATTTAAGTACAGGGATCCTATGTGCCCCCAAACTTGGCGTGGCCCTGGGAGCCTGGGACCCCTGCTGAAGGGTCTTGGTTTCTCATACGTCGGAGGTTTACCACAAGTCTGATCTCTTAGGCTTTCCCTTTGAACTTCTTATTGCAGAGAGTGTTCCCTGAGATCACTGATCACTTAGGCCAACGGAGACAAAAGCAGACAAAACCCTATAAAACTAAATACAAAAAATAGGGGAAGAATTGAATAAGTATTACAAATATTTCAAATATTTGAGTGGTTTATACCACTCAAATGTTCCTCAACTGGATCAGTTACTTGGATAGTCGAAAATCTAATTTGATGTTATGAAGTTTTGATAGTACAACTGTACTTGTAACTGAGGATGTAAATAGACAGAAATGTTTCAGAAAACTGGTAGTATTAAGATAAGATTAGCATACAATTTATTTAAAAAATAAATACATATACATGTGAATCAAAAATGTATAAAACTGTCCACAGCATTAATATTTGTAATATTCTGAGACTGAAATATAAAAAATACCTTTGGTACTAGAATTGATAAATTAATTGTATCATATTCTTAGAATGGAAAACTATTTAGCAAGGAGAATAAATGAATGGTAGCAGCAAAACAATGTTTAAAAATGTAGTAGTGTGCTCAAATGAGAGTGAATGGGGCCTCTGGAACTAGTTCATTTTTCATGAACATAGTTTTGTTTAGATTCAGCTGTAGACCTATCTTTCCACATTCTCGGTCAAAGTCAGCCAGCATTTGTGCCACTTGGCTAATGTTTGGTGCTATTAGAATGATGTCATCAGTGAAGCGGGAGGTGGTGTAGTTGCCAGCGAACTATTCCAAAGGCCCCATTCACTCTCAATGGAACAAACATCTCTGAATGCAGCAGTTATGTGTACCTAGGTCGAGAAGTCAACATGATGAACAACCTAAAACCTGAGCTGCACAGGAGGAAGAGAGCGGCATGGAATGCATTCAAAAACATCAAAGAAATAGCTAAAAAGACAAAGAACCTATGGCTCTGGGCACATCTCTTCGACTCCACGGTTCTCCCTGCATTAGCATACGCCTCAGAGATCTGGGCCCTACAAAAGCAGGATGAGAATGCTATTTGGGTCTCCCAAAGAGGAATTGAAAGAGCTATGCTACCCACACGGCAGAGCCTGGCAAGCTACCCGTGTCGTATTTGATATGTCAGACACCAGTAACAATTATAGACCTCATTCCCATGACCTGATGGAATGGTTTGAGGCTCTTTATGTTCCTGGAGCAACCAGGTGCCCTAGGGCTCTACTTGCATGAGACAGGTCATATGGAGATGTTACTGGTGCCCTGCTCGAGCAAATCGATGATGAACGGGAAGACAGTGATACAGTGATACAATGATGCTTGGAATATCACACCTCATTCAGTGAGAGAAGGAATCCGGAGTTCCAAACTCCGTAGCTGTTCCAGAGTAAAGGGATGCTGTGTCGTTTGCCAAGGCATCGAACATCAGATGGGCTGGACATGTAATGAGATTTGGAGATGACCGTTGGACTAGAGCTGTTACCAACTGGATCCCATTGGGACGTCAAAAGATCACGTAGCCACCCACCTACAGATGGTGAGATTTCTTTGTCAAGACCCTGAATGAACGGTTTGAGGCTCTTTGTATTCTGAAGCAACCAGATGCCATTGGGCTACACTACCACGTGATAGGGTCAAATGGAAATGTTACGGCACCGCTTGAGCAAATTGATGAATAACGGGATATCAAGTGATCAAGTGATCAAGTGATTGTGCTCAAAGGACTAAACCCATCAGAGTTATGTGAAAAATAGTTTAAAGTTTAATGCAGGCGAAATGTGCCACATAAAATGTGGAAGTGAATCCACTATCTAGGGCCTAGTGACAGGAAGAGACTCAGGAATCTACCATAAATTCACAATAATCTATTTTTTGATCTGGAGTGAGTCATAAAGGCGGTTCATATCCATAAAAATCTACATAGCTCTCTCCTGTGTTCAGCTGATCATGAGGCACCCGGGAGGGAAACTGGTTCTAGCCCTGACATGTCATCCCAGCAGAGCCTCACAAGAATCCAGAGGAGCCCCACATCATAAAGTCCACCATTTTCAACATGCGGACTCCACAGGTTGTCAGAGCTCCACCCAACAGAAAAGCTGATCTCTCCCAGTCTCGAGCAGCTGATTTGAGGCCAGACGGTTCATCAGTAAATGCACGAGATGAGAGTTTACTACTGAGAGTATACCACCCACACAGTAGAGCCTGGCAAGCTACCTGTGTCATATTCGATATGCCAAAAATCAGTAACAATTATAGACCTCATTACCATGACCTGAAGGAATGGCTTGACGTTCTTCATGTTCCTGGAGTGAGCAGATGCCCTTGGGCTTTAGTAGCATGTGATAGGATGTATGGAGAAGTTACTGGTGCCTGCTCAAGCAAATCGATGAACAACAGGAAGGCAAATGACACAAGTGATACAAGTAATATATATATATATATTTATATTTTGTGATATATGTATATAGTGATATATATATATATAAATTTATAGCTACTCACTTGGCATGTATCTTTTTCTATAATGTCATATTTAGGTATAGAATTAAGGTAGAATTGGGATTGGATATAGTTGGGAAAAGTCTTTTTTTATTTTTGTGTCACACCTGGCAGTGCTCAGGGGGTTACTCCTGACTTCACTCAGGGATCACTCTTGGTGGTGCTCAGGGGATCCTATAGGATACCTGGGATCTAACCAGGCTCAGCCACATACAAGGCAAATATCCTGCCCACTCTCCAGTCACAGAGGAAACTCTTAGATATCAAAAGTAACCTATCTTTTTTTTCTGAATTCTGCTGGATTTGACTCCTCTACCTTATCCTAGTTTTGAGAGAAGCCAAATATACAAAGACATTTTATTTCAGATGGAAAGGGAGATTAAAATCTTGGCAGTAAGAGTTTCTGTGGAACAAAATGAGTTGTGACCAGTTTGGACAGGAGCCTGTAAGCAGTTCTGGATCTAAGGAAACACTTATTTTCATTCTTGTAAGCCACCTGAGTGGATGAGTAAAGTTGACTCTGGCAACCTGAACTATTTCTCAGTTCAGCATTTAACAACTGCCACAAGGCTCCCATAGAGGAGGCTCTGGCCAGAATCATAACCCTGTTCTAAAGAGTTGGACAGCTGGTCTAACAGACCCTTTTTCATAGCTGTGTGATCCGAGAGATTCTATCTGTGCTCATACTGTTGGATTGACTACCTCTGAACTGAACATATTTTGTGAGTTTTACCCAGAGTTTATGCAAATAACCCTCACATGTAAAGGAAATTTGGTGTGAAGCTTTGAGGGAAGATGTTCTTGTGACACAGAGATTTATGTATCGTACCTCCTTCCTGATTTTGTTTTTCTTGTTTCATTGCTTGTTATATTTCAACTATTTGACCAGTGTTCCATGAAATTACTTTAATATACCAAGATTATTTAGATGGCTATTTTTTATTTGTTTGTTTTTTTTAACATTTATCTTTCTTTTTTGCAGGACAGAACTTTCTCTATCCTGGGCACATTATGGGTATATTGTGACCTACTGCTACCACGATGCAGTTTAGGACCACTGATATGAAAGATGGTGTCTGTCCTAGTCACACCACTTTAACACCTCTCTTCATTAGATGGAAAAAATTAGTAATGCTATAAAAATGACACGAATAAGGATTTTATTATTGAAAATATGTTAGTGACTCTGACATATTTGGAAAAAAACAGTGTTATTAAATAATATAAGACTAGCAACCTATAAATGATTCCCTTTAGGCAGCCATTAAAAGGCTGTTTTTTTACTTGATATTCCTTACCTCTTATAATAAGAAATTTTCAGGTTTAGTTCTCTTGCACTTTTCTTTTGGGGGCCATATTCTGTGATGCTTAGGGTTTACTCTTGGCTCTGCCCTAAGGGATTAACAGCTGGTAAGGCTAAGTAGACGGTATGTGGTTCCAGGGAATGAACTGGGTTGGCTGCATGCAAGGCAAATGTCCTATTGGATATTCTATCTTTTAATTTTAGATTTAAAGGCAAATTTTAAAACCAATAAAATATTTTCATGCATAAACTAAATCTTGTGTTTTTCAAAATTAAATGTTTTCACTTTTGAGGTTTTAAATTTTAGATACAAATAAAAATGTGATCATAAATGATAGCAGAAATGTTCTAACTTAAGCTAACATTTTTTTTCACAATCACAGTGCTATCATCATAGTAAATAATCTATTTTATATTTTTAATTTTATTTATTTATTATAATTATACCATCAAGATATACAATTACAAAGAAATTTATAATAGTATCTCAGTTGAACAGTGTTCCAGCACCCATTGCTCCACCAGTACCCCATTCCCACCACCAATATCCCCATGTTCCCTTCCACCCTAGCCTGCCTCTATAGCAGGCAATTTTTTCTTTTCTTCTCTTTCTCTCTCTCTCTGTCTCTCTCTGTTTCTCATATCTCTCTCTTCACTTACACATTGTGGCTAGCACTACATACATTTAAGCTTTATTATGTAAGTCTCTTTGTGTATAGTCAATGCTGAGTTCTAGTCTGGAGTTACCATTTCCCACAATTATCAATACCACTCCTGGGAATATACCCTGGAGACCCCAAAACACACAGCAGAAACACTATCTGCACTTCTATATTCATCACAGCTCTATTCACAACAGTCAGAATCTGGAAACAATCTAAATGCCAGAGAACAGATGATTGGATAAAGAACCTGTGGTACATCTACATAATGGAATACTATACAGCTGTCTGAAAAGATGAAGGCATGAAATTTACATGCAAATGGATGGACATGGAGATTATCATGCTGAATGAAATTTGTCAGAAGGAAAAGGATGGGTAGAGAATTAGTGCATTCATTAATGGAATATAAATATATATCAGTGTTCTACTAATTGTGGGAAATGGTAAACAATCTATTTTAAATAAAGAGTTTAAATGCAGTGATACGTTTTCTAGGTGATAAATAAATTGCACCTGAAGTAAAGCAGACTCTTTGCAACTGCTGTACACATATTCTCTAAATGAACTTGCAAAGATGAATTTCTCTGTGTTGGGAGATGACAGCACATAGCTAGAGATTTTTAATTTAAGTTTCTTGTAAAATGCAATATATCTGGGGCTGGAGTGATAGTCCAGAGGGTAGGGCGTTTGCCCTTGCACACGGCCGGCCCATGCCATCCTGGGTTCGATCCCTGGCATCCCATATGGTACCCGAGCACCGCCAGGAGTAATTCCTGAGTGCAGAGCCAGGAAAAACCTCTGAGCATTGCCGGGTGTGACCCAAAAAGCAAAAAAAAAATGTAATATATCTAAAATAATAAATAATATAAGATTTAGAGAAATACTACAGTGGTTGGGGTGCTCTTTCCCTGGTCTTGATCCCCAGCACTACATGCATTACTAGGTAGGCTTTATAGACCCTGAAGTACAACCAGGGTTTACCTAGTTATGCCTGGTACCTCAAGGCATAAACAGACTGTGTACTCGAGCCTAACTTTGAGTAAATGGCCCAGTTAACCAAGTATTGCTAATATGGTCCTGAGCAACACTCGAAAAGCTACCTGTGGAAAGAATAAATAATAGAAATGGGTATATTTGAAATATACTTATTTATCATTAAAACTCAGTTACTCAAATCCCTAATACACAAACCTGTGTTATAAAATTGATAAATGATTTGTGTAGATATTTCTGTGATATGATAAATAAATGACTTATAAAAATAAGGAAAAATTCAATGTTCAAATTACCATTTGAGAAATATTAATCAAAATCACGCTGAGACAGCATCCCTTTAGTATGTCTATGTTGATTGAAAGAAGAAGTATCAATGAATGGTAGACATAGAATGTAGTAGGTATTCAAGGAAAGATTTGAATTAATAAATATTCTTATGGATTTTACCTAGAGTACTGCTCTGTCTGCAAGTTTGAGTGAAATCATATACTTTATAATATCTTTAAATAATTATTTAATTAGATGATTAAGACAACCATCTAATTGTTTTAGTTGTCTGTGATCAAAAGCAATACAAAAATTCTACAAGATTTAGTGATTTGTTTGAAGCATTTGAGGTGTTAAACTTTCCCATTTGTTTGGGCTTTGGTCGTTATTTATACAGAGTGAGACAAAACATCAATGCATTTAAATTTTCTTCTACCTGGGAAAACAAAATTCTTGTTTGAACATGTGTTTGATCTATTACCAGCAGCAAAGGTTTAGATGTTGTTAATTTTATTTTCTAAATAGCCATATGGACTTTTCTGTTTAATTTTGTCACACAATAAGACAAGTCAAATTCTCACCTATTGCACGTAAAAATCTAAAATTTCATTTAATCTTGTCAGACAAGGCAGAGAAGTCTTGAAAGAAAATTTGTATCTTCACACAACCAAAACAATCAGAAAATCATGTTTTTGAGGATGTGGTGAAATTGGGATACTTAATTATTGACAAGATGAAGACAATGTTGCTCTACTATGCACTATATAGAGACAAAATGCAGGAATAAGCAGTTTTGAACAATGACAAAACCTTATTCTGGATTTTGCAGTCATTAGGTAGCAAAAAGAATGAGGAGAGGTGGACGGGGATGAAGATAGATCTAGGGACGACATGGGACACTGATGGGGAATTTGGTCACTTTGTTGTATATAGATTGAGAAGCTTTGTACATAAATATTATATACCTTAACACTGCTCTCTAACCACATTGCCTAAACTAAACTAAGATGTTAAATATAAATAAAGTGTGTGGTCATTGTGAAATTAGAGTATTGGTTTTTCAAAAAATTTTAAATGATTGAGTTGAGAGAGAGCTTAGTGGGATGAGTTAATGCCTTACATGGGAAATCTGGAGTTAAAACCCTGACACATCAGGGTCCCGTGAGACCTGCCAGAAATAACCCCTGAGGAGAGTAGAAGTGCCTCAGAGAACCACTGACTGCTCAGGGTGGCTCACTGCCTTCTGGGTCACTGGAAGTGGTCCTGAAGCCCCAGTAATCAAAATAATGGCTGCACTATCACACTGTACTTCTCAAGGTATTGGAGAAATAACAGCACACTCACATACATAGCAGCCTTATTCACAATAATCAAAACTGAAAGTAACTGACTTTTTGCATATTAATACAAAATAAGTAGTATAAATTATGCTACCTGCATGGCAGAGCCTGGCAAGCTACCAGTGTCGTATTTGATATGCCACATACCAGTAACAATTATAGACCTCAGTCCCATGACCTGATGGAATGGTTTGAGGCTCTTTTATGCTCCTGGAGTAAGCAGGTGCCCTTGGGCTCTTCTTGCATGAGACAGGACATATGGAAATGTTACTGGTGCCCGCCGAGCAAATTGATGATGAACGGGAAGACAGTGATACAGTGACAGTATCACATGGTGATATGATAAATACAAAATAAAAATATGGCATATACTTTCAATGTACAAGTATTCATCTTATAAAGGACAGACATTCTTGGGTTCTAGGAAGAAGCTCCATGTCTCTGTGATGCTGGTGATTAGGCTCCCAGTTTGATCCCTGGCACTGTCCAATATGCTGTAGCACAATATCTGCTTTTGAACATTCCTGTTGCTGCCACAAAGTGTACATTCTTTCGATGCAGGACAGCAAGTGTGTCATTAGCGTTCAGCCAAAATGTGTAAGCCCTGGTGAACATAGCCAAGTGTGGAAAACTGCCACCAAGTATGTGTAGTCATGGTCACCAAAGAAAGGAAAAACAAAATGGGAAAGTTACAAGTTTTAAGATGGAAGGACATTCTGAAGCATGTTCCAACAGTAATAAATCATGATGACATAATGCTAAGGGAAATAAGTTAGTCACAGACAAATATTGTATGATTACATATACAAGAAATACCTGGAATAGTCAAACACATAGAAACACACAGCACAATGATGGAAGTTAAGGGAGGAATGTAGAGTTTGTGAAGAATGTGCAGTTTCAATTTTGCAGAAATATTTTTCTGTTTTTTTTTTGTTGTTGTTCTTTTGTGCCACACCTGGCTACTCTCAAAGTCCGCCCTTGACACAGCTCATGAATCATTTCTGACTGGGTTTGAGAACCAAAGGGGGAGCCGGAGATTCAGCTTCAGTGAGCCACACAACCAAAAGTTCTTATTAGTTGTACTGCTAGACTCAATTCATAGATTGTTATGACCTTTCCCCCCTCGGAGTGTATTATTTGCAATGGAAGGTAAACAACACAGGCTTATACTTAAATTTACACTTTACTAAAGGACATGTCAGGTGAGGTCTGGAAGGTTCCTGGCATAGAAGTATCTGTTCTCATTGAGCTGGGGTGCAGCACTATGTATTCACCAACCTACAAGCTCTCCAAATCCCATAGGGATTTAAGGAGACTTCTTCATATTCTCAAAATCAATTTCTAGTTCTTTTTTCTCTGGAGAGTGGGTATGCTGTGAAAAACTCCTTCTTATCATGGCTTGCTGTTCCTGATGAACAACTCCTATTTGTAAAAAGTTCATACAGAGCTGATTCACTAGGGAAAAAGAAATTCTATGATGCTCTTATTAAATTAAGGAATTTTACAAGGATTGTAAGGGCCCAGTGAAAGGAAGAGGAGACAGACATTAGTGCATATTCTATTTTCCTTTTTGGTTTGTTTTTCAGCTACGCCTGGATGTGCTCAGGGTTTCTTCCTGGCTCTGTGCTTAGGAATCATTCCTTGCAGGCCTAATTGAACTACATCAGGTGAGATGGAGAGGAAATTCCTGTCGGCCATGTGTGAGAGAAGGGCCCTATCTGCTGCACTGCTGCTCTGGCCCATAGACCACATTCTTATTGTCAAGATTGGCAAGTTGCTTTAGCACATTAAAAGCAGTGAAGAAAATTTGCAGCAGTTGAGGCAAAAACCTTGATTTAGTTTAGTCCAGTATCTCCCAAATTTAATTGATCAAGTCACCTTTTCCTCATGGAGCACATTAATTTTCTTCATCAACTAGGTTACATAGAATGTCTTTTGAAAAATGTTATCTTGCTTAGCTTTTTATTTTTGCAGACAAATCAGAAGTCAGCCCAGTGCCATGTGACCTTGTGACCCCTGTTTGCTGTCCTAGGAAAAGCCATATATGTCAGTTAGCTGTGCTGTATAACCTAAACCAAATAATCCCACTGAGTGCAGTTTCTCATTCACATTCTGAGTCACTAATTTTGCTTTTGGATCGTTTTCAATTGCTTCTCATTTGGGAATCCAGATATCATTCTCAGGGTAAAGGTGGAAAGAACAAAAAAGTGGGTGGAAGTTCTCTATAAATTTGCTGGCTTACTTACATTATTTTAGGACATTTTTGTTGGCCAAGGTAAGCATATCACATAGCCGTATTCAATTCTGACACGGCTTTTATGTCCATCCATGTTAGTGAGATGTGATGACAGGTAACCACCAAATATCATTCATGTTAATTTGTTACTATGTATTGACTGCTATACCTGTTATTCATATTTCTGGCTATTTTGTTATGCTTCCAAGCAATGCTCAGGGAGCCCGGGGCATTCCTGGCTAGACTTGATTAACCAAGCTAGACTGTTTTACGTTCAGGTCCAGTAACGCAATGCAGTCATACACAGTGGTGGTTTGATCGCCAGGTCACCTCCTAGTGTGCTTGGGGAACTGTGTGGTGCTCTGGTCAAATTCCTCGTGCATTGAAGCATGTGTATTCATATTTAAGCTATTTTCCAAGTACCTTAAGTATTTTTTTCATTTTATCATGTATGTGGAAGGAAAAACCAATCTCATGGCAAGCATATCATGTCCTTACTATTCTTCCTTTCTTTCTTGGGCTGGAGGAGAGAATCCAGAGTCAAGTGCTTTGCCTTGAACTGAATATATGTACCATACACACCACTGCCATGAGAGGGAACAAATACTATAGGTTGGAGAAACTCTCAATGCCTTTGGATTGAAACCTCTTAGCATGATATGGTGAAGTGAGGAAGTTGTTCCAACAATAAAGGGATAATTTTGCTTTTCCATGTTAAAGAGTTCTTGATGATAATAAAGATGCGTCAAAGGAAGACAAAAGATAAATTCTTGCCCTAGATTAGTTGTCATTTATCAGCAGTACTCTAAAGGTGTTTTATTCTTTTTCCTCTATTAGACTATATGCAAATAGAATCACAATATATTTCCTTTTTCTTTCATGGGGTAAGTGCCATATCCACCTTTGTGCAAGGATTACTTTTGGTTCTATGCTCAGAGATCACTCCTTGGAAGGATTTGTGGACCATATGCATTGCCATGGATAGGAAAACAGTGACCAGAGCAATAGCACAGTGGATAAGGCATTTGCCTTGCAAGCATCCTACCTGGGTTCTATTCCCGGCATCCCATATGGTCCCTGGAGCACTGCCAGGAGTAATTCTTGAGTGCAGAGCCAGGAGTAAACCTTGAGCATCGCCAGGTGTGAAACAAAAAGCAAAACAAAAAAAATAGGTTAGCTGCACATAATCCAGTCACCTCACCTGCAGTACTATTTCTCCAGCTGAAGGGCCAATATTTATTTAATCAAGTATCCAAACACAACTTCTGAGGCTCCAACATCCACTACTCCATTTTTTGTGTGAGTGTGAAGCAAGTTAGTTTCTATTAAATGAAACTAGCTTATGAGAATGTGAGAGGAGAAAAAGAGGGGGGACGTATGTGTTCAAGAAAGAACTTGACCTTCTCTGGAGTGAAAATATGCAAACCAAGAAGCAGAGACAAGCAAGCAGCAAGGCAGAACATAGGCTTGAAAAGCAAGCCTAAAATTTTTTGCTTTTAAAAATTGTTTGGCACCTGGTTCTATAAAATGAAAGGGAGGTCAGAAAGTGTTTAATACTTATATATTCCCAGTAAAGAAGAGCAAAAGTGAACAGAGTTTTAATATCAGTTACATAGTCCTTCAATACTGTTGTCCACAGAAAGTTGTTAGGAAGAATGAATATTTGAATTCAAGCTTTTCTTTATGTTTACAACTAGGAACAAAATGCAAATTTACATACATTGTTAGTTTTGTTGATTAGATTGTCATTTGTTATGCACAAAATTTCTTCAATAACTCTATTAAGTGTCTTAAGCAATTCTAGTCTCTCAGCATTTAGGTAGGTTTATTTTGCTATTAATGGGATTATTGTTGCTTATCTAGTACTTTATAAAGGTAACCTATCTTTTCAATAATGAAATTACAAAGGATAGGAGGGGGAAAAGTTATGTTATTTTCATTTGACTTGCTTGTATTTGTAAAAGCTGTTTAATAAAGCTGTTTTATGTTACTAAAACAGACATAATTGTGTTTCCTAATGTGTTACATTCAAGTCAGGATTTATTTCCAATGGCAAAACACTTTCTTGTTTTCTGAGAAGAATGTGTTATAAATGTCTCTCCCTCTCAGAACTGTGAAGTTTTTAAAGGGGTCTGACTGATTTTTGAGAGCAAAACACTTAGAAGCACATAATAAAGACAAGAAACATCTATAACAGCAACTTGATATATATATATATTTATATTACATAACAATATATATCATACATATTTTAAATCCATAGTAATTATGGGTTGTGGAAGTTGTGGAAGATACAAGAGATTGTGGAAGTTGTAGAAGATACAAGAGTATCTTGTGGAAGATAGAAGAGTATCTTGTGGAAGATACAAGAGATGTGGAAGTTGTAGAAGATACGAGAGAGAGAGAGAGAGAGAGAGAGAAAGAGCCTGCCACAGAGGCAGGCTAGGGGGAGGGGGTGGGAATCGGGGACGTTGGTGGTGGGCAGTGGGCACTGGTGGAGGGATAGGTGCTAGAACACTGTATGGCCGAAATCCAAATATGAACATTTTTGTAATTGTTAAAAAATTTAAAAAAAATTTACCTTATCAGAGGTAAATATGCTTCCTTTATCTCCGATTTATGTCATGTACTCAATTTTGAAGATTCCAGGGTTAAATTTACGCAAATTTCAGACCACAGGCAAGTGATACACATGCATGCATTTTCAGGAGATTCTCATTTCTCCATATACTATAATTCTATTACAAAATAATATTTACTTCCGTGTTGCTATAATTTGGCAACTTTCCTTTTCTGACTTGGAAAAGAAATTCGGGGCTTTTGTTTGTCTTTCCTGGCAGATGGGATCACATATATCAGTATTTATATATGCTGAAGACACACAAACCACAGCAAATACACAAAACACATTCACTCATACATGCACACATAACTACACATCTTATTTGCTTACATTTGTATCTCTTTGTTTTGGTATCTGAGATTGAAACTGGTACCTTAACCGTATAAGCATGTAAGCATGTGTAACTCTCCCATTGAACCATATCGCTGGTTAATATTTACATCCAAATTCTAACTAAGGGCACCAGAAACCCAACAACTCTTAAGAGAAGCTCCTGTCCCCATTCATGTAAATTTGTTTTTGTAATGGACAATAAGATTTATTTACAGTCTAATGTTCATTGCTGGATAGCCAAATTAAAAAAAAGAGTCAAGATTTCATGCTAAACTTGATATTTCATGATTTTTACACTTATTATTTTTCTTTTTCTATACTTAACACTAGCAAAATCACACTACTACTTTCTTAGTATCATCACGTTTTTGGAGCACGGGTATAAAATTCCTGTGTTGCAATTTTACTTCACCAACATAGAAAGCAAGCAGACAGCCAAACATGTGGCACATTATGATTCTTAGCTATGATGGTGCTCTTATCTACTTCACTAAGAAATGAGAAATGGATGTGTATGAAGTAACCACTTGTACAAGCATAATCTCAAAGCTCTTCATATTCTTTCTGTGCTTTCTCACCATAACTCTGGTTTGTGTATTTTTGCTTCTTCACTGGGATGGAAATCATGTTACCAGAAAGCTCTCAGGAGAAGTAAAATTGCAGTCTTGTACAACAAAGGTACCCTTGAGATTCTCCAGGCTTGGTTTATTTATAGAAAAAGACAGAAGGATCCAGAGAGAAGCAGTCTCAGATCTGAAGGGACCAAGAGTCTATTTCACTCCACTGACATGCACTATTGCCTCCCCCTGAGAGGTGAGACATCCAGAGTGTTGTGAGAACCAGTCTTTTCTCACGCTTCAGGCAGTTTTCCTCTGCACCCAAAATGCAACCTCTTGACCACTCTGGTTTTCAAATCCAGCTTTTGTTTTGGTTTGTCTACTCCAGAAGTGGGGAATATGACTTTGAGCATTATTGAGTTTACACCAGCATTTGGTGATTGCAGGAATCTGGACATGATATAGAGATGCAGATTTGACAAAATCAGAACACAGAATTGGTTTGCTGTTCTACTGCTTTTCATCTGTCCACTGTGATAACCACCGCAGTTATAACCTGAATAGGTAATTGCACTAAGTGTGAGCAGGGCCAGTGGTGGAAAACACTCAACAGATTTATGTGAACTTGAAATGTTAGTTTTATAATCTAATACACAGAGAACTTAAGTTCTGACACTTCAAACTATGATGAGCTTTAATGACCCAGGGGTCTTACTAAGAACTAAAATGAAAACCGTCAGAGACAAACTTCTGTTTTATCTATTTTGCTGCACTTCCAGTATTTTGAGGGATAAGAGAGTGTTGAACATAATTTCAAGCCCAGGTTCTAAGTGGTTCACAGATTTATAGAAGGGATCAGATTTCCAGGATTTGGGGAGGAAATATAAGTGGGGTAGTTTGTAGGTTTGCACAATTTTGGTAGAATTTTGTTTCAAAAAAGAGGATGGAAGTTAGGAATTGATCCTGTAACTAACTGTGATCATACCTTTTACTTGAGGGGCTCATCGTCTACATGTAGATGAATGAGTGGGGGACACACCTGGCAGAGCTCAGAAACTCCTCCTGAGTTTCACTGCCAGCTATTATTAGTATATCTTACTGTGCCAGGGATCAACTTAGGCCTTCTGCATGCAAAGCATATGCACTTGAGCTAGCTCTCTGGCTTGTGATCCATCTATTTCTTAAAAGTAAAATGATGTGGGGCCAAATTTTTGCTAAAAAGACATATAAACATTTGCTTACACATTTGAGCTTATTTTCTATATGGGATGATGAGGTTTGTAGGGAGTTCAAGATGCCGCTCTGTCTAACATTCATTGATTTAAAGAAAGCCTTTGATTCTGTTGAGACCGAAGCTGTCATCGGAACCCTAGCCAAACAGGGTGTTCAAACCCAATACATCAAGATCCTTCATGAGGTGTATTACGGATTCACCACCAGGATCTCACCATTCTACAAGGAAGTAATAATTGATGTCAAAAGAGGGGTTCCGCAGGGTGATACAATTTCACCAAAACTCTTCAGCGCCACCCTCGAGAACATCATGAGACAATTAGAATGGGAAGGAATGGGAGTGAAGATAGATGGTCAACAACTATTCCACCTCCACTCCACTGATGACATCATTCTAATAACACCAAACATTAGCCAAGAGGCACACATGCTGTTCACTTGGACGGAGAATGTGGAAAGAGGTCTCTAGCTGAATCTCAACAAAACTATGTTCATGAAAAATGAACTAGTTCCAGAGGCCCCATTCACTCTCAACAGAACAAACATCTCTGAATGCAGCAGTTACGTGTACCTAAGTTGAGAACTCAACATGATGAACGACCTAAAATATGAGCACAGGAGGAAGAGAGCAGCATGGAATGCCTTCAAGAGCATTGAAAAAATAGCTAAAAGGACAAAGAATCTCCGGTTCCAGGCACATCTCTTTGACTCCACCATTCTCCCTGCATTAGCATAAGCCTCAGAGACCTGGGACCTATGAAAGCAGGATGAGAAAACTATTCCTGTCTCCCAAAGAGGAATCGAAAGTGCTCTGCATGGAATGTCACATCTCACTCAAGTGAGAGAAGGACGTTCTTGCTCCCGCACTCAGGCTTTAGGTCACCCACCTGCCCGGAGGCTTGTGATGGGGGCTGGGCCTAAAGGTTCCACATGCACCTGGAGTAAAGCAGTGGTGATCAGAGGGATAGTGCGGGAGGGGAGAGGTCCTAGTCTACTTCAAGTGAAAGAAGGAATCTGGAGTTCTGACCTCCATCGACGATCCAGAGTCAGGGACGCTGTCTCATTTACCAAGGTGTCAAAAGTCAGATGGGCTGGACATGTAATGCAATTTGGAGATGATCACTGGACTAGAGGCATTACTGACTAGATCCCATGGGATGTCAAATGATCACATGTCCGCCCACCTACAAGATGGTCAGACTTCTTCATTAAGGCACTGAACGAAAGGTTTGAGGGTCTCTGTATTCCTGAAGCAAGCAGATGCCATTGAGCTACAATGGCATGAGATAGGGTCAAATGGAAATGTTACTGGCACCTGTTCAAGCAAATTGATGAAAAATGGATATCAAGTGATAAATGATCAAGTGATCAAGTGATGATACAACACTGACTTAAATCACAGCATAGGTAATATTGGAGATCAATTTTTTTATGTATAAAAAATCACTTGATCACTTGACTTCCCGTAGATCATCAATTACTCGAGCGGGCATCAGTAACATCTCAATATGTCCTGTCACATGAGAGATAGCCAAAGGGCATCTGCTGGACTCGGAGCAAGGATTAAGGGCCTCCACCCAGTCCCCAGCCTCTGGGCACAGTGGCGGGTGAGCCTGAGCTCCAGCCACCACAGCCAACTGTAGCAAGACAGAGACTCCTGATCCACAGCTGCACAGCTTGGCCTCATGGTGAGCAGCCCTATGGAGTTCCTGAAGGAAAAGCAAAAGGCTCGGCCAGCGCCTGGTTGTGTCCTACACAGCTCCTAGGGCCTGCTCACCATGCAGGCAGCCGTTCCTGCTGGACTCAGAGCAAGGATTAGGGGCCTCCACCCAGTCCCCAGTCTCCGGACTCAGTGGGTATGATCCTGAGCACCAGCCACCACAGCCAACTGCCGCAAGAAAGAGAGTCCAGATCCACAACTGCACAGGCACGTGGCTGCTCCACCACCGTGGTTTAATCTTAGTCTCAATGTATTTTAGCACCAGTTCCTTTCAGGATCTTTCTCATTCATACACTTCAACAATCATTCTATTTGCATCAAACTGGAGAGTTTATGGGGGAATAAGGAATTATGAGAGACTCACACACATGGGGCAGAGCTGCTACTTGCTCTCCCTGTGCCCAGCTGATCACGAGATGTCCGGGAGGGATGGGGGGGGGTTCTAGCCCTAGCCTGCCACCCCAGCAGAGCCTTGCAAGAAGACAGAGGAACCCCCACACCATGAGGGCCGCCATTTTCCACATCTGTACTCCCCTCTCATCAGAACTCCACCCAGCAGAAGAACTGATTGCAGCCCAGCTCGTCACTGACCCACCCTGCAGTAGTTTTTCCAAGCCTGACCCAGGTATGCCGATCCAGAGACTCACACACATGGGGCAGAGCTACTACTTGCTCTCCCTGTATCCAGCTGATCACGAGGTGTGCAGAAGGGGTGGTGGTTTCTAGCCCTAGCCTACCACCCAACAGAGCCTTGCAAGAAGCCAGATGAACCCCAATTCATGAGGGCTGATATTTTCCACATCCAGACTCCCTCTCGTCAGAACTCCACCCAGCAGAAGAGCTGATTGCAGCCCAGCTCAGCCACGTGGTTCATCAATAAATGCTTGAGTCTTGAGGTGACTAGAAGATTATCACACCCACACAGCAAAGCCTGGCAAGCTACCTGTGTCGTATTTGACATGCCAAATACCAGTAACAATTATAGACCTCATTCCAATGACTTGATGAAATGGTTTGAGGCTCTTTATGTTCCTTTATGTATAATGAATATTTTTGTTTTAATGCAAATATCTCTTAATTCAAGATAAAAAATAGAAAATGTTATTGGTAAATGAAGACTTGTTGAATAGATTCAGGCTTCTATGGGAACATTGGTACACCTGTACACCACGTGATTAGTGTGAGTAGATAATATGGTAAGCAAAGCTGTACTGAGTGTAAAACAAGTAACATTGGATCATGAAAGTTTATGAAATGCATAACCAAGTGAATAGCCAGTAGGAACAGTGGTAGTTAAAATTTATACAGATAGGAAAGATTTTTTATTATTATTTCAAAATGGATGTTAGGGGGCTATAGAAGTACTAGAGGACTAAATTGTTTCCCTCACACAAAGCCGGCCCTGGTTCAATATCTGACACTGCATATGGTCCTCTGAGTCCCTCCAGGAGTGATTTTTAAGCCTGGAGTAAGTCTTGAGCATTGCTGGATATGACCCAAAAAAAGTAACTTACAACACGGCAAAGCAAGTGAGTTTTTTAATCCTGAACCCTTCAGGGTTTCCTTGCTATTTCTTGACACCTCAGAGCCAGAACAAAATCACATCCTCAGGCCTTAGCATTCAATAATTCAGCTTGCTTGACTGAGAGTCTCTGAGAGTGACCCCTAGGTCCTGAACATTGCTTGTGGCTCACTCTTCACCACAAAAAGACAAGCATATTAGAACATTAATCTTGAAAGACATTCATATCCTCATGTTTTCTGTTTATGAAAGCCAGGATATGGATACAATCCAAGTGGCCAACACCAGATAGATGGATATATACCTTGGAACACTACTGAGCTCTAGGAAATTATCAACACTTTCCATCTGTGACAGCAGAATGAAAGGAATTATACTAAGTGAAATAAATTACACGGAAGAAAACAAGTAACAGATGTTTTCACTCATATGTGGGATATAAAGAAACAACACAAGAGATCAGATAAAACAAAAGCAAAACAAAGTCTTGACTTTGACAATAGAGATTTCCAGAGCAAGGAGGATCAAAGGGTAGAGAGAATGTATGTAAGGGGGATAGTACTTTAGTGGTGGGTACTGTATTGAAACTTATGTTCGAAGAGTTGTCAACCTGTACCACAAAGCCTTATGCAGTATTTTAAATCAGTCTCACCTTAAGTTAAAAAGTAATAAACAGAATTTTGAAAACCAAAAAGATAGTTCAGAAAGAAAATATAAAAGATTCAGTAAAAATCATATATTACTAAAAAACTTTGTTTCAGGACTATCTACCTCCTATTCATTGTATACCTAGAAGAGCTCAAAACAATTTCTTAAATATTTATGAATGATTGCCACATGTGGATGATTTGGTTCCATTGTTTTTGATGCTAATCTGCCACTTTCTGTAAGAGCTAAGCATTCTACCCTGTCTTCTTATGGCTAATGAACTAATAACTCCAGAAGTTAATGAATGAATGAATGAAAATAATTACCACCAAGGAGTAAGTAACATTCTACTTGTCAAGAGATACAGGTAATAAATTGTTTTAGCCATTTTAATTTTTAAGTGTAAAAAGACACCTTAAATTAGATATTGTTTAAACTGTTTTTGTACAACCCAGCATGGGCAGAAATATGAAAGGGAAACTGATTTTCTCTCAGTGGTTGTAATGGCTGGCTCATCACTTGATCCGGTTAATTTGTGGAACTTGGATATCTCTTGAAGGAAATGGTTAAGTCAATAAAGAGAATGTAAAATCCTATATATGGAATAAAGATAAATTAGAAGTACTTTTGGTTTCTGACCTCCACAATTTCAAGTTGTCTGTCTCTACAGGTTTCTTTCCTCCCTCTAATTTTAAGGACAATTTCTGCTCTAGTGTTCTAAATGCTATGCCCCCATTTACTGAGCCCCAACTCTTTAGTCACTACTTCTCTTGTTTATTCATGTATATCTTTTCTGCTTTTTTCAGAGTTTAGCTTCTTATCACATAAAAATTTACCACCTCAGTGCTCTTTTCTTTCCTTCCTTGATAGCTAAGCTCCAAGAAAGCTTTGTCAAGTCACCAACTTCCTTACCCTGACTCAGCTGTTGCACTAACTCGCTAGGACTAAGTTATCCCTTCTTCACACTGAGCCATTCTGGAAATCATCACCAGGAACTTTCTCATAACAAGTACATGCAGCATTTTCAGCCTTATTCTTAATTTGTTTATTTACTGCATTCTCAACCAGCTTTTGTTTTAAAATGTTTTCCATTAGCTTTCTGAGAAATTACTTCTTTTTCCCTTTCTCTGACTGTCCATTTCCTATTTCTCCAACGAATGCTTTTGCCTAAAGGATGACACATGTTCTACACATGGTTCCTCCCCCTGCCCTTGACTTCTTTCCTTCACGCCTCCGTCATGGACCTCATGCTGACATCTGTGTAACCTCTGAGCTCTTCTGAGGTGTATCCATCTGCTCAGCTAATACTTCCAGCTGGATGCTCCTCAGACATATTGATGGCACATTTCCAGACAGAGCCCATCACCTTGACATTCTTCCTCCACTGCTTTATTGAGTCACCACCCTACAGAGTCTCCTCACTAGGAAACTGAATGGAATCCCTCACCTTGGCTCACACACTCCAAATATAAGTGATTTGCATAATGAAGGAGAGAGGGACCAAGACTTTAGCATTGTGAGTCATAAAGAGGAAGATTAGTGATATCTTTGAAAATACGTTTTGTCTAGTTTCTTATAGAAACAAATTGTAGGGAACTATAGTAAAATTAAACTAAAGCTTCTGCACCTCAAAAGAAATGATGACCAAGATACAAAAACTCTTTCCCACTCTGTAGGAGTGGGAAAGAGTATTCTTCCAATTCCCATCTGATAAGGGGTTTATATCCAAGATATATAAAGCACTGGTAAACATTTACAAGAATAAAACAGTCAACCCCATCAAAAATAGGGGCGAAGAAATGAATAGAAACTTCCACAAAGAAGAATTCTCACGGCCAAAAGTCATATGAAAAAAATGTTCTTCATCACTAATCAGCAGGGAGATGCAAACTAAAATGACAATGAAATACCATCTCACACCAAAGAATGGCACACATTCAAAATAGCAAGAACAAGCAGTGTTGGCATGAATGTGGGAAGAAAGGGACTTTCATTCATCGTTGGTAGGAATATCAACTGGTCCAGCCCTTTTGGAAAATAATATGGACATTCCTCCACAAACTAGAAATAGAGACTGCCTTTGACCCAGCAATACCACCTATAGAAATTTACACTGGGGCCCAAAAACACACAGCAGAAACACCATCTGTACTTCTATATTCATAACAACACTATTCACAATATCCAGAATCTGAAAGCATCCTGAGTGCCTGAGAACAGAAGATTGGAAAAGGAAACTGTGGTACATCTACACAATGGAATACTATGCAGATGTTAGAAAAAATGATGTAATGAAATTTGCTGATAAATGGCTGGATATGGAGAGGATCATGTAGAGTGAAATTAGTCAGAAGGTAAAGGGCAGATATAGAATGACTGCATTCATTTCCAGGATACAACACAAATAGTATGAGACCAATATCTAAGGTCAGACAAATTAGACCAGGAGAACTTGTCAATGATTGGAAACTACCATAAGTGTGCAAAGGTCAGAGATTGGGCAGTGTGCTAACAATTATTGGAAATGGTAATGCCAGACTAGAACCTAGCATTATATATAGGCAAAGTGATACACATGATAACCCCTAAATATATATAACCCCTAAATATATATATAAAACCCTAAATATATATATATATATATGGGGTTATCATGTATATATATACATTTATATATATATATATCATTTGTATATATATTACAAATGTAATGTGTAAGAGAAGGGAGAAAGTGAGAAAAGAGACACACAGAGAGAAAGAAGAGGAAGAGGAAGAAGAAGAGGAAGAAGAAGAATAGGAGGAGGAGGAGGAAGAAGAAGGATAAGAAGAAGGAGAGTGAAGAAGAAGAAGGAGAAGGAGAAAAAGAAGGAGAAGCAAAAAAGAAGAAGGGGAGGAGGAGTATGAGGAGGAGAAGAAAAGAAGAAAAAGAAGAAGAAAAGAAGAAAAGAAGAATAGAAGAAGAAGAAGAAGAAGAGGAAGGGGAAGAGGAGGAGGAGGAGGAAGAAGGAGAAGAAGAGTGAAGAAGAAAGAAGAAGAAGAAGAAGAAGAAGAAGAAGAAGAAGAAAAGAAGAAGAAAAAGAAGAAGAAGAAGAAGAGAAGAAGAAGGAGGAAGAAGAGGAAGGGGAAGAGGAAGAAGAAGAAGAAGAAGAAGAAGAAGAAGAAGAAAGAAGAAGAAGGAAGAAGAAGAAGAAGATGAAGAAGAAGAAGAAAAGAAGAATAGAAGAAGAAAAAAGAAGAGGAGGAGGAGGAGAGAGAAGAAGAAAGAAGAGGAGGAGGAGAGAAGAAGGAGAAGGAGAAGAAGGAGAGAGTGGAGAAAAGGAAAAGTGCCTGCTCTAGAGGCAGACTGGGAGAGGGGAGAGAGATTTGGGAACACTGGTAGTGGGAATAGGGTACTAGTGGAGGGACGGGTGCTGGAACAATGTATGACTGAAACCCAATCATGAATATCTTTGTAATTGTATATCCCAGGTGACTAGAATTCATTAGAATTTCAGTTAAGTGAAAATGCTGGGGGAAATGTTGGGGTTACAAAACATAGTTACATATGATATCTGTTCTCAAGAATCTTATAGAGGCAGATAGATAAACTAGATTCTTCTCAACTAGTGTTTTCCAGATATTTCCCTTTTAGTCCTGCTTCAGGTCCCTAGCCACTGAGTGTACCCACAGAACTTTTTGAATTGTATTATTGATTAAATTCACTCATTTATTCAGCATATATTCTTAGAGTGCCTCTTACTTTTCAGAATCTATTCCATAGGTAAATGATACAGTACCATTGTAGCTTTTCTATTATTGTGGATAGATAAAAATCCCATGACATGGCCTGGAATGATAGCAAAATGAGTAGAGTGTTTCCGTGCAGATTGCTAACCTGGGTTCAATCCTCGGCATCCCATAAGGTCCCTGGAGCACCACCTGGAGTAATTCCTGAGTTCTAAGGCAGAAGTAAGTTCTGATCATGGTTGGGTGTGAATGACACCCATCCACCCCCCCACAAAAAATTCCAGAAAAGATGGTAAGAAATTCAACACAGGGAAATAAAACTAGTAAATAATCAAATGAAATGTTAGGAATTTTGATATTTCAGAAAGGGTGTCAGAGAAGCTCTCTTTCATAATCTAACATTCATATAACAATCTTGCTGCAAATCAACAGGGGTCATCAGATCCATTAAATGTTTAAGGAAGGGTATTAATTACTTTTATTTCTGTATTCCCAGCATCCAGCAAAACTGTGAACAGAAGAACCAAGTATGTGCCTTATTCAGTTTTTAAATTAATTCTTACCTAACTGAACATATGTATAAAAGAATTTAAGGATCTAGCTTAGAAAACTAGGAAGGTGTCTAGAAGAGCGAGAAACTGAGGGGAGGCATTGAGGTTTCTAGAGTCCCAGAGACAGAGTGATCATTATCTTAATCTGTCTTTAGAAAAAGTGTTATCACTATTTCCAGTCCTCAAGATTAAAGTGTTAAAGATCCTCCTCCAATAATCTCACATTATTACTCTGTTCAGAGAGAATATCAGGAACATGGAACTGCTTATTATGGGCTGAACTGTGTATATCCACAATTCTGTTCTCGATAATACTGAATGTGGCTATAGATTAAAATAGGACTTTACAGAGCTAATGAAGTTAAAAATGATGTTACTAGGCTGGTATCATAGGTTAATCAATATGATGGTATCCTTATAAAAAGAGGAAGAACTTACACAAAACAAGCAAAAAAATATTGATACCCTATGGGGAGACAGTCTTGTGGGTCTGAATTAGGATGCTACCAGCCAAAGTTGAGGTTCATAGAAGATGGAAGAAGCAAGGTAGAATTCTTCCTCTGTAGATTTCAGAAAGAGAATGGCTCCACTGAAACCTTAATTTTTTTCTGTGTCTAACCTCCACAAATGTGGGACAAGGCATTTCCATTGTTTGAAGTCACTAAGCCTGTGGTATTTTGTTATGGCTGCCCTAGGCAATGAATGTAATGTGAGTATGCTATGACTAATGACAACATTGAAAATTAACCAGGGGTTTTATATTAATTTATTTAGTGGCGAGATCTCCTAAGCAGTGTTCTGGAGGTCCTACAACCCCTTTTGATGACCACTCAAGCAGAGAGTAAGGACCTAGACCCTGAAGTGCTATGCTGGAGACAAGCCGGCAGCCTGGTCAAGGAGTTTTAAACTTTAGTATAAGTGAATGGAGAGATAGTAAGGAATTAACTTGCTTGGGTTGCAAGCAACTGACCCAGGCTTGATCCTCAACTCACATATGGTACCCGAGCACTTCTAGGTCAATGTACTGAGCACTGAACAAAGAATAAGCCACAGCACCTCTGGCTGTGTTCACTCTCCCACACCCCCTTTTATTTATTTATATTATGTTTCCTCTATTTTTAAAATTTGACACTTTTATTAATAGGTAGGAATCAGTAGGCAAGAAAAATAAGACTCTTCCAACATAAAAGGAGTGTAAAATTGCAACAAACATTAATATTCTTCACCCTCATCCATCAGCACTATCTGCTCCAACCTCTTAATAACCCTTCTTTAGGGCAGTCATGAGCTCATGGGCCTCAAAGAACTTTCCCTCCTCCATGGCCTCAACAACAGGCCAGTGAACAAATGCATGTTTGGCATATGTCAGATAAAACTTGTGGTTCAGGTGAGCCCAGGCCTCAGCAATGGCTGTAGTGTTTCTCAGCATGTGCACAGCTAGCTGGGCTTTGGCCATGTCCCATGAGAAATCACAGTGGAAGCCTGTAATTAAAACCAGCTTTGAAGTCAGCAATCCACATAGTGGATTCTGAGTTCGGTGTCTATGGTGACAACGGCACAACTGACATCTTTGGAAAACATGTCACTCTTGGTACAACAAGCCATGCATTTACCATGTTAAGGGTAGCACTTCACCATCTGATTACAAAGCTGCTTGTGATTGGGTTTCAGTCATACAATGTTCCAACACCAATCCCTCCACCAGTGTATATTTTCCACACCTGAGCCCCATTATCGCTCCCAAGCCCCTATCCCTTTTATTTATTTTTATTAGTAATGGTATTGCATTTTATGACAATGATTTTTTGCCCATTGTCCAACAGACTATGAATATTCTTTCTCCTAACTGCTTTTGCCAGTCCTCCTTTTCCCCATTACTTTTGCCATTCCACAAGCCACTTAAGGCTGATTCTGTCCTTTTATCTCACTGCCTTACTCCCAGGATATTTTAAGACAACTGAGATCGCACTATTAGATATGTTTCTACCCAAGCCTCTGCTTCGTTTTTCATATCTTATGCATGATTATTATTTAATATTTATTTAGCATTTAATACAGTTTTTATATTATTTATAGTAATACATAGTATGTTTCTATTTTTTAATTGGGGTAAATTCTTTTATTTTTTATATTTTTAACTTTATTTAAATGCTGTGTTTACAAAGCTGTTCACAGTACAGTTCTTTTAAATATTCAATATTCAAACACCGGTACCACCACCAATGTGTGTTTCTCTTTAAAGAAATTTTTAAAACCTTTAGTTGGATCATTTATATTGAATTCATGGCAGAGAGCACTATAATCCAGAACTGAATAAAGTTTAGTCTTCATATGCTTAGTCATACTATATTTTGGGGTGATTTAAAAATTTATAAATTACTTTTTATTTAGGTAGCATGGTTTACAAAGCTATTCAGAGTTGAATTTCAGGAATTTAATTTTACAATTCCAGTTGGTCAACTTCCCTGTACCAATGTGCGAAATATCTCTTTCCCTCCACCTGCCTCTTTGATATGCACATTTTCTAGGCAGACAGTGAAAGACTGGTGTCCTATAACACTTATATTCCCAGTGGAGATGGTAAACAATGTGACAGTTTTCCTTCTTCTTCCACGCATATACCATAAACAAATATATATTTAAAAGTCACTTAGTACCAATTTTTTTTTGTTTTAAGCTTTTTTTTGTTCTTTCACTATTCAATATTACCCTTAAAGAAAGAAAAGGTAGAAGGTGACAGCAAAAACAGTCAGGCAGGTCTCAGACACACTCGTCAAGAGGTATTGTGTAACTATATGAACCATAGAACCAACAAAACTGAAAACATGAGATCCAAACTGCAACAATCAAATTATGCATGATTATTAAAAGAAACAAGTCCATTAATTAAATCTTGAGCCCAAATTTTAAGCAAATACATTATTATATTCTTCCATTTATGCTGGAAAGTTTGACTCCTTAATAGTAGTAAGCAGAATCTCTCTTACGTTACAATTAGGTATAGCACAGATGAACACATGATAGTGTTTTAATTAATACTTGACAGCAGAATACCAGCATGCTTGACTGCTTCAGAGAGAATAAGACAGGCTCCTTGACTACTTTGTTGGCTACACAGCCCTAAAAATTTGTGATTGATTGTGTTTGGGATATTTTGGTTCCCACTGTCAGAACATTCATCAGGAATCATGACAGGAGCAGAGAGTGAGCAAAACTCTAAATGATGGTATAATACCTTCGATTGGGTGGTGAAGGGCTTGTAAATGCAGTACACAATTCTCCTGTCTCTGAGCTCTATGACTTGGAAAAAGTAAATAAACCTACATACCCCTGAAACGTTTTCTGTAAAAAGCCCATAATTTTATGAATAGTCACGGAGTGATAATGAATGCACAAAGCTTAAGTAGCACAGTAGCTATACATTGTGAATTCCAACAGCTATTCACTGTGGCAATTTCATATTTTCGGGTGCTGTGGAAAAACTAAGGGAATATCCAAGTCAAAGGTGTCAAACTCTGAGGATGCTCTGATTACCACAGGATGGTCTAGAGTATCAGCTCATCTCATGACTCTGGGGATTTTAAAACTCACGGGTCTTTCCATTTTTAATCCTTTGGTTTTTATTCATTTCTTCACCTCTGCCTTTCTTGGGCTTAGTTTCAGGCAATTGAGAAAAGGTCATCAAACGAAATATAAGTGTCATGTTTTAGGCCCTCTATCTTTGCCTTCTCTGCCATCTAAGTTTCATATTAATTAAAATTTCCATCAAATTTTTCTTTCAGTGGTGCTTGAGGTTTTGTTTATACATGTCATCTTTAAGAGAATGAAGCATTTTCAGTAATGGTGCTAAAAGAAGTACTTGAATTTTTAATCCTGAGAAAAGCAAGAGTAATGTTTCAGTTGACCTCATTTTACTGAATTACCTACAGAAGTTATTTCTTAAGCACTTTCCAAAGGGCTAAATGGAGATTCTCAGAGGCAAACTTTAAGAAAAAACAGTCCTAGGGCTGAAAATCCTTATGTAATCTCAGTAAATACCAAATAGCACATGCATTTCTGAACAGAAAGGCTCTGTAATGGGGAGCTGTTTATTTTGTCAAATAGTGTCAGGTTTCCAGTGACTTTATAGGAAAGAAAATTAGAGCAGGGATTTTCAAGTAAATTATAAACATAAAGTCTACCTCATTTGTGCTAATAGAAAATCCTGATGTTGGTTCTGGCATAACTTCTACATTTTTAAACATTCATTTTATTCATTGCTCATAATTACCATTAAAATTTGAGCACTGTTCATAAAATTATTCTTTTATTTTCAGATGTCCAAACCTAAAGCAAGAACATTTGACGTTTCTAAATGAAATAAGGCGCCAGGTGGAAATACCGAAACATGAGAAATATTCATTAATATAGACATCCAACTCTAACAGAACTATTGGGAGTCTTTCCTTTATATTGTATAGTTTCTTTCATTCCCATGTTCAGACTTTTTTAAGTTAATATCTGCAGTTTTATTTATTATTATTCTTTATAATCAGGTTGATACCCTATGATCTTACAAATGGTTTTAAGCCATTTATGTTGTAGAGACAGCTGGCCTCCTCTTTTTTCCTTCAACAAAACTTTTAAAACTTTTACTTTAATTGGGTATGTTCTTTAGAGAATGGAAATGTAGAACTACAGACTCTGAAGACTGGTGAGGAATTTTTTTTCTAAGAACACTAGACAGACTGGAATAAAAAGAACTCTGCGGTTCTAGCTACAAACTTCTCTAGAGATAAACTGTAGGTGGAGATGAACCTGGAATGATGTTATTGACGTGAATAATCCAACTATTAAAGGCAGAAATAGTTGACAAAAATTAGTTTCTTGACATAAACTGAGATTTGGCCTGAGGATAAAATAGATGGTTACAGACTAGGTATTCTACTTTTGGGTACTTTTTTTCTTGGATATTATCTTCCTTAGCTAACCATTTAATATTAGTCTTTATTTAAAACAAATTCAGCAATCTTATATTTAAGCTAACAGTATCTTACATAAGACTAATGTTTTTAAAATAACTTTCTGTCTGCTCTTTTACATTTTTAATGAAATAGTAAAGAGTAACATACCATATGAAAACTCAAGATTCTGTGGAAAAATAAGAAAGAAAACAATCACCAAATTTTGTGAAGAATATTCAACAGCAAGGCAAATACTTTTTTACCAGTTGTGTAGGAATGTGTAATATACTTACCCTAAGAAACAGGAAATATTACATTCCTCCAAATAACTAGAACTAGGAACTCATAACCAGTTCCTATTCTGACTCTGTGTCAGAGAATGGTTAACACGACACAAAGTAGCAACAAAAGCAAGAAAGGGCAAATTAAAACAAATAATAGACATGTCAGCAACTGAGAGAAAGGACAATGTTATCTTTCGTTTCCATCTATATCCTGACTTTCTCTATTTTCCTTAATTCGGTAGATAGAAGGGCTGGGAGCAAATGGGGGTGGTGATCCCATCCACCACTGGGAGTAAAGGCCAATTCAAGAAAAATGTTGGCAGGAAAAGTATATTCTGGGGAATAAGTTTCTTCCTTGTATTTTTGAAGGCATATAGCCTATGTAAATAATGTATTATTGAGAGGGTTTCTGTGACCTATAAACATATATGTCAAAATAATTTTCTATTATTATTAGTAATTGAGAAAATAAGAGAGGAGAGTAGTATATGTTGAATAAAAATCAGGGCAAGAAAATAATCGAAGAAAATTTAAAATATAAGGCGGAGTTTCCCTAAGCTTTTATGAATTATGACAGTACATTTTTTTGAACACTACTAGAAACTAAGCATCACAAAGAATATTATTAAAACCTTTTCTATTTGAGTATAAAACAGGAAAATAAGGTACCTTGATAGCTCACATATGCCTCGGATATTGGAGCATAATAGCTAAATTACAAGGTTATTATCTTGCCAGTTTTTCTGGTAGCTCAATTGTTGTATTTGATCAAGGGCTATTCTTGACCCTCCTACAACTACTATAGTAGTCTAATGAGAGGTCATGAATGTTATAAAGTTCTACCTGAAAAGAAGTAATTATTCCAAGACTGTACAAAGTAAACAATTCAAATGAAAAGAGTGGAAGTTTCTAGAGAAGTGCTGGATGAATGCTATTAACACTGACAGTTCTATTGGAAATTGCACTAATTAACCTCTGTATTTGGACCAAGGGAAATCCATACACCAACAGTATGGATTTAGAAATAAAAAAGAAAAGAATCTCTTTAGAAAGAAAGAAAAAGCATTTTTTACCTTTTCTCACATTTAAAAACAGAAGACATTCTGAAGACTCAATGCAACATTAAACTGCCAAAAGTACTTAATAATGGGAACCAGGAGTATTTCCTAAAGAAATATGTGCTAATGGGATAGAAAGGGAGGGAAATGGCTCTGTGAATCATAGAATAGAACACCCTATTCAAATTGGCATTGTAAACATAGAATGAACCAACTCTTAAGTGAAACATATGGGCTTTAAGAGCTGTTCCAAGGAGGAAACCAAAGGGGTCTTCCAATTGATTTCTCACTGTCCATGTCTTTAAGAGTACTAACTCTTGTCTGTGAGTTCTGTCTGCAGATAATCTTTTATCAAGTAGAAATATGAGGGCCAAAGGTCTTGTCACACCTGTCAGTTTCCGTATTGATGAAACATGGCAGCTCCCTTACCCAAATATTCTCTTGTAATGGCATTGACTGGTCAAGTTGAATGTTCTTTCTGTAACCTGATCCTGCATAGAGGATGTTCTCACTGATTGGTTTCTACACAGAATTTATGAGTTCTCCTGAGTCCTATTTGATCAAAAAAAAACTAGAGAGAATCTATGAAATAGATGGAATCTAGGAACATTAACTTGAAATAGAGGAAATGAAACCTTGAAAAGAAAATAGCAAAGATCCACTACATTGAATAAAATAAACAGCAAAATAACTCTAATACACAACTATTGTAAAGAACAAATACAATAATAATAAAAAGTGAATAAAACTCGAAAAATTAATAAAATGGTATAAATATTAGATTGTGATTTGGAGAAGAAATAAAGAAGAGTATTCAGAGGACAGAAGAAAATGGAAAGAGTCAAACTGAAGTTACGAAAGGAAGAAAGAAGAACCCAAGTTAAAAATATGCACTGGTAGAGGGATGGGTGTTGGTATGATGAAACCAATCATAAATAACATTGTAATGGTGTATCTCAGGGTGATTTGATAAAATTTAAAGAAGCATCATTCAATAGAATAGCAGTCAAGAAATATACCCCAGCAAATACAGTTAACTGATTTCTGATAAAGAAAAAGGTAATATAATAAAGTTAATATCGTAATAAATGGTGCTATAAAAACTAATATCTATGTACCAAAAAGTAGATCTATATACAGTCAGTGTTTAAGGTCTTCATAAAAATCATATTTAATATATGAATATTTTAAATTAATTAAAATTAAATTAATAAATTAAAAATATCATGTTCAGTGAAAGATTTCAAGAAAATAAAATCAGTCACAGACTGAGAGAAATATTTGTAAAAAATACATCTGATAAAGGATCATTACTAAAATATACAAAGAATTCTTAAAACTCGTAAAATATAAAAATATAACTATACTAAAATATTGTCAAATAATGTAATGGACAATTGACCGATGAAGGGGTGCAGATAGCAAATAAAAACATAAAAACATATTCAACATCATGTGTTCCCAAGAAATGCAAACAATGAGATAGGGAAGCACCTTTATTTAAATGGACCAAAATCTGGAACATTTATCATAACAATGAAAACTGACTAGTAGGTATAGTAATAGAAATGTAATAGAAATTCTTATTCATTGCCAACGAAAATCCAAAATGGTATAATTAAAAGACAACTGAATAGTTTATTATAAAACCAGTGATACTCAGCATGTCATAGCTAGAAACTATAGTTTTTGACATTTACCAAGTACTAATGCACTTATATTGACCAAAAAAATCTCTGTTCAATGATATTTCTGGTATCTTTATTCATAATTACCCAAATGTAGAAGCAATACAATGTTCTTAATAATTTCACTAAACATAAATGAACTAAAATATAACAATCAAATTATTAGTTCATAATAAAAATGACTAATTTATAAGTTGTCTTTAAGTAAAATAAAACTATTATTATTATTATTATTATTGTTTGCTTTTTAGGTCTTACCTGGCAATACTCAGGAGTTACTCCTGGCTCTGCACTCAGGAATTATTCCTAGCGGTGCTCGGGGGACCATATGGGATGCTGGGGATTGAACCCAAGTCAGCCACATCCAAGGCAAATACTCTCCCCAATGTGCTATGGCTCCTGCACTGCTATAATTACTTTATATTTTAAGTAATATATTTGAAGTTTAAATGAAATATAAAGGTCTAGTAAAAGTATGGACAATTTTAGAAAATACTATTTGTAGGAGGCTGGGGTGCCCATAATAAGAGTAAACAAACTAGACCTATAGGACAAATAAATGTTATTCAAGATGGAAGACAACATACTAACAATAGAAGTCTAGTTGATCATGAAATCAGTGATAAAGATATAGGTCAACAGACAGGGCATAGGCCTTCATGTAAAATGTCCAGTTTCAATCCCTGACACTATATGCTCTTTTGACCCTTACCGTGAGTGACCCCAAACCACTGAGCCAAGAATAAAGCTCCAAAAGATATATTTTAATCATAGTGAATTTAATTTGCTATTACATTAAAACTGCAAGCAATTTATGAATATTTGTGAACTAATCATAAGTATTCTGTCAAAGATATAAGAAAAAAGTAGAAAATGCTTTATTTTTATTTAATTATTTTTCTAAATTTTATTTTATTTTATTGAGCCACCTGCCATACCATTAGTAGGCTGTTCATAATTGGGTTTCAGTCGCAATATTCCAACACCCATTCCTCTACCAGTGCACATTTCTCACCACCAATGTGACCCTTTACCTTCCTGCATCCTATCCCGTACCCCTCGTGCCCCAGCAGTTTCCCCTCTCTCTCTCTCTCTCTCTCTCTCTCTCTCTCTCTCTCTCTCTTCCCCCATTGAGCATTATGGCCTGTAATACAGATACTGAGAGGTTAGCATAATGAATGATTTTATCACTATTTCTATCACTATCTTCCCGTTCATCATCAATTTGCTCAAGCTGGCTCCAGTAACGTCTCCATATGTCCTGTCTCATGCTAGTAGAGCCTAAGGGCATCTGCTCGCTCCAGGAACATAAAGAGCCTCAAATCATTCCATCAGGTCATGGGAATGACCTAACATAATTGCTACTGGTATTTGGCATATCAAATCCTATATGGGCAGCTTGCCAGGCTTGCCGTGCAGGTGGCATATTCTTGTAGTCACCTCTAAATACAGCATTTATTTTTTATTTTATTTTTTTTAACATTTTATTATACCACCGTGAGATATACAATTACGTTGTTCATGCTTGGAGGTTTCGGTCACACAGTGTTCCAGCAACCCGCCCTCCACCAGTGCCCCCCAGCCACCACCCATGCCCCCAATTCCCTCCCCCTCCCCGTCCTGCCTAAAAGCAGGTTCTTTATCTCCTCTCTCTCCCTGTCTCTCTCCTCCTTCTCCTACACATTGTGGGTTGCACTACGTACACTTAGAAGCCATCATTTGCCTTTTTTTTGTCTGAAAATACAGCATTTATTGATGAACCCGGCGTGGCGCATAGCGGCCGTGCGAGCCAGGCTGTAATAGGCTAGTCTGCTGGATGGAGTTCTGACGAGAGAGAGGTCCAGATGTGGAAAATGGCAGCTCTCATGGAGTGGGGGTGTTGTTTGGCTTGTTGCGAGGCTCTGCTGGGGTGGCAGGCCAGATCTAGAACAGCCATCCCTTCCGGGCGACTCGTGAGTGGCTGGGCACAGGGAGAGCCGGTAGCAGCTCTGCCCCATGTCTGTGAGTCTCTGGATCAGTATACCTGGGCCAGATTGAAAAAAATACTGCTGCGGGGTGGGTGAGGATGATCCAGGCTGTGATAGGTTCCTCTGCTGGATGGAGTTTTGACGAGAGGGAGGTCCAGATGTTATGTTAAATTTTAGTTAAGATGGAAACTACAAATTTATCAAAACTGTGGAAAGAAGCTAAAGAATGCAAAAATGTAAGAGTGTTACCATGAAAGGGATTTGTTCCTGAGTTCCTGGGTATTGAGTATTCTTGAATCACCCGCATACAGAGCTCAGAAGCGTAGTAAATTAAGCTTGTACAGCTTAAATAGATGGGCCTGGGTCCCTCCCTAATGCCTAGGAGAGGGACATTGTATGTCTCCTTTTGCCAGCATATGATGCCACTTCTCTTCTCCCTTGACTCTGTCCAGGTTATATCCAGGTCCCTTTCCTATGCTGCTTCCATGCCCCAGAGTAGGTCTTGTCTGTTTGCCATTATCTCTCATTGGAAGCACTCCTGGTCTGAACCTTCAGCCGGAACGTGTAACCTATATACCTTTGCTGGCACTTGCTGCTCTGTGATCTGTCACGATTCCTATCTAGATAGCTAGTCCGATCTCTTGGCCCTGCTCCCTTGACTTTTCTTGATCTCAGACCGTAACAACATGCTCATGAGAACTTATGTTGTTCATTCATCTGGTTATAGGTGATGAACTAAAAAAGAAGCAGCTTATTCGGTGGCTTCTTTCATCTCTTACTATATTCCACCCCTATTTTGACTAAACTCCATATCATTAGGGGAGATAAAGTGACCAATTAAATTAGTTTACGGAACCTTCCCTCACTTCTTACTTTCATTTTGACAGAAGGATTCCAATTGAGTCATTTTTTTCCATCTAAAGAATCTATATAAAGATGAAGAAAATTGACTCTAAAATGCCAGGAAAAATAATAACAATTGAGAAAAATCATCAGTAAAACAAAATTTGGTAAATAACAGAAAGCAAACAAAACCAGACATCATACATAGAAAACACCAACAAAATAAAGAAAAAAATCACAAAGAATTAACAGTATGGATGAAAGAAATGAATACAACATTTGCTGCAAATATCAAAACAACAATAGAGAAATATTTTAGGAAATTTTATGCTATCCAACCACAGGGATGAGATGAAAATAAATTTGTAAGACATACTTGTCAAAACTTAAAATAAAAATAAAGAAAAATAGTAATAAACATACATTTAATGAAAAACAAGTTTATGTTCAAAGTTTTCTTGCAGTGAAGTAGACATACACTAAGAATTTAATTATGACACCTTTATAGGAGACAAAAAGCAACTTACTGTAGAGTCTCACAGAAAATAAAGAAAAGTGGACTCTATCAAGTTTTATGAGGTCACTCCTCATAAAACTAATTCCAAAATTAATAAAACACATAAAATACAGTTACAAACCAATGATAAACATATAAAGCTACCATTAGAGCAGACCTTCCACAGCTGGAGCAATACTACAGTGGGTTAGGGGGCTTGATTTGCATACAGCCAACCCGTGTTTGATTACTGGGACCTCATTCCTTAATTCCATTGGGCCTGTCTTCCAAAGCAAGACAAAAAAAAGTAGCTCAAATACAGAAATAATAAAAATTTAAAATTTATTTTGCCCAAATAGAGTTGATATGAGATTTATTTCTACTAGGAAATTAATATAATCCATCATATCTAGGAAATAATGGAGAAAAAACTCTACAATTCTCAATATATGCAACAAAAGTCTCTACAAGTATTTTTTTACCTTTTTTTTACAATACCTCAACAAATTGGCAGTAAAAAGAAAATTCTTTAACATATAAAGAACTATTACTTAAACCTGACAGCTGACATGCATTATTTTTAAAAATGAAAATCCAGGGTTTGATCCTACAAAATAACTTTTAAAAAGGAAAGGATATTGTGCCTTGCTTTTGAGATTTATCCAGAGCAGTATAGAGATTTAATGATTAGGAAGAAAAAAAGTTAAACATTAATCCAATATTTAACAAATTTCTTTGCATAAACAAGCATCAGAATGAGAAAAGTCACAAGATATAAAATAAATGCTAAGCAATAATTTTTATGTCTTTTGTGTGTAGTATTCAATTGGGAAACAAAACTTAAAGGTTTGATTTAAAACAACACATAAAAACAGAACTACAAAGAATCTGAGATACTGCCTATCTTGCAAGTTACCAGGTTTTCATATTGTGATTATTGATTTCTGTCGGAAACAAAAGAGAGTTTATAATGACTTAGAGTAATGCTAGAAATCAGAGACAGTGTGTTTTGCTGCTTGCTCTGATTTCTTAGTTTTTTTTTTTTGGGTGCCAATTCTTTTTGTTTCTGTTTTTTGCCTTTTGCTTATGGGCCATGCCCAGTGATAGTTGGGGGTTATGCCTGGCTCTTCACTCAGGAATCACTACTGGCATTGCTTGGGGCACCAGGTGGGTTGCTTCTGTTGAACTTTGGTCAGGTTGTGAGCTAGGTAAGCTCCTTACCTGCTGTTCTACCTGTCTGGCCCCTCTGGATGTCAGTTCTTAAGCACTGCTTCCCAAAGGCTAATAGGAAGCAGAACTTCCTTTAAACTCATGGTATTTTAATACAGAAAACAGTGCCAGAGATTAAAGAACCTGAAGCCTATACATGGGGTAGTAAACCTACTGTTTTCCTAGAAGAATTTTATTTGTCTTCCAAAGCTACTAATTATAGAAATAACTTCTAAAAAGACAAGTATTTCTCTTCACAAAATGTAGGGGGAAAATATGGAAGGATTCAAAGTTAATTGTTTCCCTTTGCATGAATATTTACTACAAAGTAGGTGAAGAACTGCAGCACAGAAGGTTGAAGAAAACTGCTGAAGTAACTTGGAGAAAAACTTAAACAAATATAAAAATATTCCATGTTGATGAGACAATATTATTGTTTCTGAAATTCAGATATAGATTCAAAACAATTAAAATCATAATTACAGCCTTTTAAAATATGAATAAAATGATTTATATATATTAATAGAGAACTATTTATAATCACTGTGTCACTGTCTTCCTGTTCATCATCGATTTGCTTGAGCGGGCACCAGTAACATCTCCATATGTCCTGTCTCATGCTAGTAGAGCCCAAGGGCATCTGCTTGCTCCAGGAACATTAAGAGCCTCAAACCATTCCATCAGGTCATGGGAATGAGGTCTATAATTGTTACTGGTATTTGGCATATCAAATATGACACAGGTAGCTTGCCAGACTGTTGTGCAGGTGGCATACTCTTGTAGTCACCTCTGATCTCCAGCATTTATTGATGCTATTATAGGCATCAATTATTGATACTGTGATTGCGTGCTGTGATAGGCTCTTCTGCTGGGTGGAGCTCTCATGAGAGTGAAGTCCGGATGTGGAAAATGGCGGCCCTCATGGAGTGTGGGGGTTGTCCGGCTTCTTGAGAGGCTCTGCTAGGGTGTCAGGACAGGGCTAAAACCTGCCATCCCTCCCGGCACCTTGTGAGCAGTTGGGCACAGGGAGAGTCAGTAGTAGCTCTACCCTATGTCTGTGAGTCTCTGGATCAGCATACCTGGGTCGGACTTGAAAAAAGACTGCTGCAGGGTGGGTCTTGATAAGCCGGGGTAGCCGAGGCTCTCTATTTATAAAGGATCCAAAATATATATAAAAAAAGGGAATTTGGCATTGACATAGAAATATTAGTACATATTTGTGGGATAGAAGAGAGGCTCAAAATAAATATTTTTATGTTATCAAATTTATTTCAATGTCTGTGGCAAATTACTTATAAAAATAATAATTTTTGTGCAAATCACACAGTTCACCACATCAGTAAAAGAAAGATAAAATCTGCAAGGAATAATGAAATCATGCAGTTCTCAGCTTCTTGTATGAAACAGTCGGCGATCATTTTAAGTGAAATAAGTCGGAAGAAGGACAAACACTGAATGATCTCACTTATCTTTGGTGTTCAGAATAGCAAGCTGAGGGAATGCAATGTATCAAAGTTGTGGGTACCTAGATTATCTATGACTATATACAAATTAGAACAAGGATGGAAAAATCAAGGGGGTGTAGTAAGAGATGGATGGGAGGTAAATGGGGATGGGTTGGTGACCATTCAAACGTAAGTGATGCAGAGGTGTAGTATATTCATCTACACCACAGAGCCAACAACTCTGAAAGCATGGGGTCCACACTTCTACAACCAAACTTGAAGTTAACACTGGTGTGTGCTGAAATTAAACTGTGAATTGAATGATTATAACCATTGCAATCATGGTTCCTTAATTAATAAATAAACAAAAAGTCAACTACTTGCATGTATTACTAAGTTCTGGGAAATGTATATGATTTTATTGATTAATGGTTCTTCATCAAATTGGACTTTCTGGTTTCTCAGGAATTCCAGTGACTCTTATAATGGTTCTCTTAAGCTCATCTCACATCCTCTGATGTGCTGTTTGTTTCGTTTCCACTTTTCCCATCTCTTTCTGTTTTTTAGAAGTTCCCTGAGTCTCTTCTAGGAGCTCCCCAACAGTTTTCTCAGCAGCTCTTATTGTGTTGCTGAGCCCTTCCATTGATCTGTTTATTTCACCTACCATACTCTTCAGTTTTGTTACTTTTGATTGTGACTTTCTCATTTATGCTCTCATATTTTGTATGCGCTATTGACTACTTTTTTCTATATGTAAGAGCCCCAAAGGGTCCCAGGGAAAATGGACCCAACAGGAAAATTTCAAGGTAACTTATAATCAGAATAACAAAGCCAAAAGCAGAGATAGAATATTGAAAGCAGCTAGGTCAAAGAAGGAGCTTATGTATAAAGGAACTCACACAAAATTAACAGCATGTATACCAAATGGGGATCTATAGGCCAGCAGAGTTGGGATAAAGTAAAGATACAGGAAACAAAACCACATGGAAGTAAATATATTACCAATAATATTCTATCCAGCTAGATTTCATTCTGACTTGAATGAATGAAACAAAGTTTCATGGATAGGTAATAACTCAAGAAGTTCACAGCTTTGAAACCAGTTCTGCAAGAAAATTCAAGAAGGTTTTTTTAAAAGAAGACAAGACAAACTTCACAAACATACGCAACTTCTAAAAGAATATGGAAAATTCCTTTACCTCAAAATTTCACTCAGTGTCACTGACATGAACTTATCAATCATACAGAGCTTCAAGATTTATAAGAAAACTGAACCAAATATTCTAATACCTGCAAAAACATATCTGACATTCAGAGTAAACACAGTTTCTAGTCAAAGTCTGGAAAACAATCTTATAGGCAAACAATTCCTTAAAAATTCTGGAGTGGCTGTACCTTTATCTGACAATATAGACTTCAGTTTTAAGTATATAATGAACTCAGTCATTTGTAATGATCAAATTATATCTAATTAAGTTCTAATGATCAAGAGAATACAAAGTTGACAGCAACATAAAAGTAGAAGACTTCCCACTCTTCTCTCAATGCTGATGGATAACTAGACAAAAAGTTAGTCAACTCTGGATTTGAAGAAAGAAAATGAAGTGACCTGCCTCACAGACATGATTAGGAGCCTGATCCCCCGGAAAGTAGAGTGCACATTCTTATTCAGTGCAAATGGAACTTTTTTCCAAGATTGATCCTGCATCTGGTTACAAAAAATATCACTGTCACTGTCACTGTCTTCACATTCATCATCGATTTGCTCGAGCAGGCACCAGTACCATCTCCATATGTCCTGTCTCATGCTAGTAGAGCCCAAGGGCACATGCTTGCTCCAGGAACATAAAGAGCCTCAAACCATTCCATCAAGTCATGGGAATGAGGTCTAAAATTGTTACAAGTATTTGGCATATCAAATATGACACGGGTAGCTTGCCAGGCCCTGCCGTGCAGGTAGCATACTCTTGTAGTCATCTCTAAATCCAGCATTAATTGATGAATTGTGCGGCCGCAAGTGGCAGTGCGAGCCGGGCTGTGACAGGCTGGTCTGCTGGGTGGAGTTCTGAAGAGGGGAAATCCGGATGTGGAGAATGGAGGCCCTCATGGAGTGGGGGTCGTCTGGCTTGTTGCAAGGCTCTGCTGGGGTAGTGGGCCAGGGCTAGAACCCGCCATCCCTCCTGGGCACCTGGTGAGCGGCTGGGCACAGGGAGAGCCAGTAGCAGCTCTGCCCCATGTCTGTGAGTCTCTCTACAATAACAATTGTAGAGAGTTTACAACATTTAATAAAGTCACAATGAACATAGGTGAACAAATAAGTCTTTTTTGTGTCTGTTGAGTAGATTCTTAGGAGTGGAGTTTCTGGATCATTAAGCAGTTGTATGTTTTCTCTTTTTTTTTGAGAAATCGCCATAGAGACTGAAACCTTTTAAGTTCCCACCAAAAGTGAATTGTGGTTCCTTTTACTCTACCTTATTACCAGCACTTATTGTTTCTGATCTGTTTTTAACCCAGAATATTGAATGAAAGTTTAGAAAATTTTAAAGAAAACTTATTTTGATTTGGGGATTACTCCCAATAGTGTTCAATCCAGACTTTGTGCTCTGGACTGATCACTGCCAGGGGCTAAGAGAAACCATGCATGGTCTTAGGCGTTGAGCAGCATTCAGCCGTTTGCAAGGCAAGCTCCTTACCCATTGTGCTATGTCTCTGGTCCCAGACTACAGAAGAAAACTTGAAAGAAGATAAATTTGTGAGGGTAACAGGATTCCTGTTAGTCACATAACTAAGAATGTTGGTCTGTGGTGAGACCAGGAACGTTTTATTGCCACAGATTGAAGGCTCTCACAATATTAAATATTAAACGTGCCAGTAATTTTTTAAAGTTGGAAAGGAACACTAGATTTATCTAGTTCCTTGCCTCAAATTTAAAGAATAGTCCATTAGAAATGAAGTTAAATATTAAGTTGTGAATACATAACTATCTCTGTATCATATGTACTTAAGTAAAATCTCCAAACTTGTGTAAAATATCTTAAGTTTGTCTTTTTTTTTCTTACTTCACTGTTAATAGTTATCAGCCCCTAAAATTTTTCTTCTCTTCAACCTGCATTTAAGACAGATAATTAAAAACTTTGCTTTGCTGTTCTCAAAAGTTGTTCATAACAAACCTTAGAATGAAATGAGAATATAAAATTATATATTTCTTACAATATAAAAAAAAGAAAAACCCACATTTCCCAGCCTGGACTTGTCTTAGAGTTTGCTAAGGGATAGAGTGGGGAGGGTATATTTCACTGGCCGTGTCAATTTAATAGAATGGTGTTCTGCAGAGAAACTAATTGAATGAGACCCTCTAGAATTCACTTTGCTTTTTCATAACCCATATAATTTTTATTGCACTGTGCACTGGATGACATAAGCAGAACATAAATTAGCTTGGTGAGAGAGCATTGTGCACCTTTCAACAAGCTATTCAGTGGTATGCAAGTTATATTACCTTCATATCATTAAGTACTGAGTTGGGAGGGGGAAACGCCAGGGTGAGCAGATATCTTCTCAATACACCTACTCATCTCAACCCTCTTTTGTTTTTACCTTACTTTCCCTCCCAGTGTTGACTATGTGAAGCCTTTGAAAGGGCTGTTATCAGCTATCATTAAACCAGCCACCTGTCTCCTTGGCAACCCTTATCAAGCTGTACCAGGTTGCTTGGGCTGCTAGTGAGGCCCATCTACTGTGCATTGAATAAGAAGCTTTGAAATTGTTCCCATCTGGTGTACTAAAATCTTATAAAGCGCCAGGAAAGAACGTATATTATGTTGTCCACAATCTGTGGTATAAGATGTTGTATTGTTATTCACTTGAAAAGAAAAAAATTGTGAAAAAAACAGTAAAAAAGGTATGTGGTAGCTTCAGAAAAAATATATGTGCAATGATTCTTTTATACTTTATTACTTTTATCTAATTATGGTGAATAGCCAGAAGTATAATAATTATCTGCCATTAATATTAATATTTTATTCTCCAAGTCCACATGACAGTTTACAGCTCATCATTTTTATTTATTTAAATAAATTGGGAAGCTTCCTCAATTCAGTTCTTTGACGGCCCGATATTTTAAATTACAGGGGACAGTGTTGGCTGTTTGTTGTCTCTAATCTATTTTTCTTCTCTTGCCAGAAAATTCCAATTTTGTCAACACTGTGAGGCCTCTACTCACACAGAGAGAAAATATTTAGAGGTAAATTCAGAACCATCTAAGTCAATGATGGTATTATTCCCTTTTAAAGTGATTAGTGTAGTGTGAAAGATTTGACTTGATGTTGAGTAATACAAAAAGAGAAAAAATCAACTAAGTGCCTTAGAGGGTTTTTTTTAAACAAAAAAGATCTTCCATTTCCATGAGTTATTTACAGTACCATTATTTCCCTAATATAAGAGAAATGTGTGCATTTCTGGAACTGAGATGATCATTGTGTGATCATAAAGGTGCCGGTTTATGATGGATAGAAATTAACTCCCTTTGAAACAGACCAGCTTCATCTTCTCCTAAAGTAAGAAACTTGTTTATTGTCTATGTCACTAGGTTTCTTTTTTAAAAATGTTCATTTTTAATATCCTAAATATACCCTAAATTCCTAACCCCTACATATATCTATTTCTTGATTTCTTAAAATGCTTCTCTTAAAAATCCTCCTTGGAATCAAAAATCATCCAACTCATTTTTACCTGCATATGTCTGAATTAGTTAAGATGCAAATATATTTTAAGGAAGCTGATCCAAGCACTTTTTAGCATCAAATGGTATGCCATACTGGCTTAAATTCAACTAGTTCTTAAGACAATTTTATCAGAGGGAGATTTATGTAAATGGCTAGAAAGCAAGCTGCATCAGCTATTCTAAATTATATACTAGAAAAATGTGACTTGTTGGGATTTAAAAAAGAAGAAAAGCAAGGGAGCAGACCTGAAAATTAGATACTGCACTTCTTTTGGCCAACACCGATTCAACCTGTTGGCACCCCGGTGGTCTCCTGAGCACCACCCGTGTGATTCCTAAACACAGAGCCAAGAGTAACTCTGAACATGGGAGGGTGTGTCCCCAGAACTATAAAAACCTAGGACCATTTACAAAGAAGGATTAAAAAAAGTAAGGAGCGCAAAATTTCAGCCTCTCTTCTTGGAAAGATACAGATGTATTGTCTAAATTGATAAATCAGGAAAAAAATATAGGTTTATATCATATTTGCAGTGATCATTTCTATAGTTATTAGAGAAGTGCTCTCTGATCATGTAGTGCACCTGAAATTACCTGGAGCCAGTATATCCTCTCCTGAGCGCCAAGCGCCAAGTTCTAGGTGTGACTTTCACAACTACCCATTACCATTAATGATCATTTTCGTTCTTCTCTTCCCTTGGAAGAGGAAGAGAGAGAAGATACAGTCTGAGTGCTTCTGGTAAAACAACAAACAAAAATAAATAAATATTTATTTATTTTACTTATGTGTTTATTTTAGCCAATATGAAGGTTTGCTCCAATATTTGAAGAGTTATAGGCCTAATCATAGGCAATGCCCATCTCCCATATGTATGCCTCAAAATCAAACCTGGAAATGAGATCAAGTGATACTTGTACTAGATTACTTCATATTAAAGAACTTGGTCTAATGTAGAGACAGACTTTCCTAGAACAAGAAAATCATATCTACTCTAACTAGTCTGTATTTAATTTTTTTGTTCTTGTTTTTGTTTTGGATCATATCAGGTGATGCTTCAGGGTTTGCTCCTGGCTCGGCACTCAGGAATTACTCTGGGTGGTGCTCAGGGGACCAAATTGATGTGGGCAATCAAACTTGGCTTGTCTGTGTGCAAGGTAAATGCCTGACAAAGCTGTATTATCTCTTGGTCCCATGAATTTAATTCTGAAAACTGAATATACTCCAAAGAATGACCATTCCATGAAGAAATGCAGAATCATAGTTATGTTTATAGAGAATTAACAAACATTAACATATTTAGTAAAAACTCATAAAACAAAGAAATGGCAACTTGGTATATGTTGTTTAAGAGAACAAACTTGCAACTTGTAGATAGAAAAACACAGTATTATAAATGCAAAGTTTTTAAGAAACCAGATTTTAGTTGTTTTCACCACAAAGAAGGAATAATTCTTATGTGAAGGAATAGAGCTGTTAGCTAATGTTACAGTGGTCATCATAGTATGTGAATGGATCAAATCAAGGCATTGTCCACCTCAACTTACAAACTGTTGCATGTCACTTATAATTTATTACAAACACTAATGATGAGGATCATGGATGTATTGAGGAAGAAAGCAATGAAAGTTCTCTAATTAGACTATTCTAAAAAAATCTCAAGACATTGTTTTATAAGAGATATAAGATGAGATTGTCTAAGAATCGAAAAGACGTTTCAAAGATTAAAATATAATTGCATACCCGTTCATGATTAAAACCCTCCAGAAAATGAGAATTGAAGGGACTTTCCTCAAGATAGTTACAGCCATCTACCAAAAGCCCACAGCGAGCATCATACTCAACGGGGAAAAAATTGAAAGCATTCCACCTTAGATCAGGGACAAGACAAGGTTGCCCTCTCTCACCTCTTTTATTCAATATAACTGGAAGTACTTGCCATAGCAATCAGAGAAGAAAAAGGACATCAAGGACATCCAGATAGGCAAGGAAGAAGTCAAGCTATCATTATTCACAGATAACATGATATTATACCTAGAGAACCCTACACTCTCTACCAAAAAAACTCCTAGAAACAATAGACACATATAGTAGAATGGCAGGATACAAAATCAACACGCAAAAGTCGGTGGCTTTCCTATATACAAATAACGAAAAGAGAAGAAAGGGATATTAAGGAAACTATTCCATTCACAATTGTGCCACAGAAAATCAAATACCTAGGAATCAACTTACCCAAGTGTGGAAAGGACCTGTAAAAGAAAACTACAAGACATTGCTCCAAGAGATAAAAGAGGACACAAGGAAATGGAAACATATTCCCTGCACATGGATGGGGAGAAACAACATTGTCAAAATGGTAATACTCCCTAGAGCTCTGTACAGATTCAATGCAGTCCCTATAAGGATACACATGACATTCTTCAAAGAATTAACCAAACACTCCTGAAATTTGTATGGAACAATAAACCCCCAAGGATAGCTAAAACAATTCTCGGGAAAAAGAAGATGGGAGGCATGACCTTTCCCAACTTCAAACTATACTACAATGCAGTAGTAATTAATGCAGCATGGTATTGGAATAAAAACAGACCTGTGGACCTATGGAAGAGAATTGAGTATCCTGACACCCAACCTCAAACACATGATCATTTTATCTTTGATAAATGTGCAAAGAGTTCAAAATAGAGTAAGGAAAGCCTCTTCAACAAGTGGTGTTGGGAAAAACTGGGCAGCAACATGTAAAAAATGAATTTGGACCTGTGTTTAACACCATGAACAAAAATCAGATCAAAATAGATTAAAGATCTCAATATCAGACTTGAATCCATAAAAGTACATTGAAGAAAATATAGGAAAAACCCTCCACGACATTGAAGCTAAAGGCATCTACCAAGGTGAAACATCACTAACAAAACAACTAGAAGAAATGATAAACATATGGGATTACTGAAACTAAAAAAGCTTCTGCACCTCAAAAGAAACAGTGACTAAGATACAAAGGCAGACCAAAGAATGGGAAAGAATATTCACCCAATACCAATCTGATAAGGGGTTAATATCCAGGATATATCAGGCACTGGTAGAACTTTACAAGAAGAAAACAAACAACCCCATCAAAAAATGGGGAGAAGAAATGAACTGAAACTTCAGCAAGGAAGAAATTCTAATGGCAAAAAACAGATGAAAAAAACGCTCAGCATCGGTAATCATCAGAGAGATGCAAATCAAAACAACAATGAGATACCACTTTACACCACAGAGATAGGCACATATTCAAAAGAGCAAGAACAACAAGTGCTGGCGTGGATGTGGGGAAAAGGGGACACTCATCCATTGTTGGTGGGAATGCCGGCTGGTTCAGCCTTTCTGGAAAACAATATGGACATTCCTCCAAAGACTAGAAATTGAACTCCCATTTGACCCAAACCATACCACTCCTGAGAATCTACTCTGGGAAGCCAAAAATACGCAGCAGAAACACCATCCCTACTTTTATGTTCATAGCAGCATTATTCACAATAGCCAGAATCTGGAAACAACCAGAGTGCCCTAGAATCGATGACTGGATAAAGAAGCTTTGGTACATGTACACAATGGAACACTATCCAGCTGTTAGGAAAAATGAAGTTATAAAATTTGCCTATAAGTGGATGGACATGAAGAAGATTATGTTGAGTAAAATTAGACAGAAGGAGAGAGACAGATACAGAATGACTGCATTTATTTACATGACATAAATATATATGTACATATTATGATACACCAATATCCAAGGTCAAGTAAAACATGACCTTGTAACAGGAGGTCTTGTCAAAGGCAGAAATTATCACAAACGTGTGGGAGTCAGAGGCTAGGTAAGACAGAAAATGGAACAGTTTGCTAACAATTGTCGAGGGTACTAATACCAACCTAGAACTGAGCATTAAATATAGGCAAAAAGATACACATGAGAACCCTTTAATGTATGTTTTGTAATCCATAGTCTGGAAGGGAAGGAAAAGAGAAAAGAGAGAGAAAGGAAAAAATAAAGAACCTGCCATGGAGGTGGGCTGGGTGAGGGGGGAGAGAACCGGGTAGTTGTTGGTGGGAGATGGGCACTGGTGGAGGGATGGGTGCTGGAACACAATATGACCAAAACCCAAATATGAACTTTTAATTGTATATCTTTGTAATTGTATATCTCACAGTGGTATAATAAAATACTTTAATAAATAAAATATAATTGCATAAAAAAAAAATTAAAAAGAAGGCTTTAAAACAAAGTGGAAAAATGTCTAGAATCAAAGAACAAAAACATTTTTAAAGATTAGGAAAGATAATTAAGGAGGCTGGGAAGAAAGACTCATGAGGTCATGCCAGAATATCTGACAATTAACAGTTCAGAAGAAGAGAACATAGAAAATGTGGAAAGAAAATTGTCAAGAAAAAAAGTAACATTTCTAAGAATTTACAAAAGATGACAATTTTTTAGATTCAAGGAAGCAAGAAATTTATAAAACTTTTATGCTAGAAAGCAGGAGCTGATAGATACTAAATTAAGATCTATGGTTTTTCAAGGCAGGAATCTAAGAAAAATGGAATTCTAAGTGATATTTTAAATAACTGTCTTAAAAATATTTAAGTTATGACTATTGTTTTATTGATAAGGAAATATTCTAATATAAAAGTGTAATAAACTGCAAGAAAGATAAATGGAAGATTGAATTTTAGCTCACAGTGGCTATTAATATCATAATTGAAATTAATCTATTGTGCAACTTTAGAAAAAATTTATTTTTTCCAAAGTTACTACATAGGAACTAAAATAAATTTTAGCAATATTGGAACTAAAATAAATTGTATCAAACATTCATAAGAGAATTAGAGGTAGAGCTAATCCTTAACTTTCATAAATATAAAGGCAAGAGTTTCCTTATAGAGCCCAAAGTTGATAAATATATAGAGCGATACCCAGTTAAACACAGTGATAAAATCATTTATAATTATTTTATTTCTCTCAGCTATATCATTAAATTGTCAACATGAATAAAGCATGAATCTAAAATGACAGAGAATATGGGAGAGGAATTATCAAAATCATAAAGGATTCATTGGAGTCTAGATAGGAACACTAAACCCACCCCCCTCTTATTTCCTCTAAAAGAACATTATCATATAAAGGGCTCCTTCTCCTCAGCCCACACCAGTTTCTGGCAGAAATTCAGAGAAATCTTCTCAAGAAAGCTTTAATAGCATTCACCATAAATTTTGACATTTCCAGGTCACCGTCCAAATGCGCTGGAACACTCCCAGTCACCTTCACATATAGATGTTCTAATCAAATCCTTTCTATTTTTTTATTTAAGTCGCAGGGAATATTCAACACAGAGAAGAATGTGTGATGTTTATGTGTTCAAAACAATAGTCAAACATGTGCCAGTGAAATAATAAGCCCAAGTTAAATGTTAGAATAAAGCTGTTGTCATGATGCATGCTTTTTTCCTAAATCATGCTTTTATTTTCTATATTCTGCTTATGATCTTTTGACTCATAGTTTATCACAGCCGAATTTTATGTTAATCATTCTTAAACTTAAAAAATAGGTTTGGCATGGCATGTCTTTGATAAATAAGCTGATTTAGTAGTCCCTGGATTTGTATTTTAAAATAATGAGTCTCTATTTTTTAATTGTCTTAAATCATTCAACCTTTTTTGTTGTTGTTGTTGCTTTATTTGGGTCACACCCAGCGATGTTCAGGCATTACTCCTGGTTCTGCACTCAGGAATTACTCCTGGCAAAATCATTCAGCATTCTATTTATAAGATTTTACTTGCAAAGATCAGATAACAAACATTTTAAACTTTGTGAGCAGTGTGATCCCTGTCACAACTACTCAACTTGGCTCTTTTTGCAGAAAAACAGACGTGACTTAAAAAATCGAACAAGGTTACTTTTTTCTTTGAAAATTAGGAAGTAGGCAGAATTTGGCCTACAGGTATAAGAAACATAAAGGGTAGATATTTCTTTTATTAAATATTGTGTTACCAGGCACTACTAAGAGCTCTATAAATAATTTTGAGTATATAAATACTAGATAGACATGGGGCAGAACTGCTACTGGCTCTCCCTTGTGCCCAGCCGCTCATGAGCCGCCGGGAGGGATGGCAGGTTCTAGCCCTG
>JAJIBD010010566.1:0-33568 GCA_021461705.1 Cryptotis parvus
TAGTCATATATGAAGGTTCTGTGAAACAAGCAGATGGTCATCTTTGACTATTCCAAGTTCTTTTGTCCCTGAAATAAGGATTTGTGAATTTTATCAATTTATCTACATAATGCCTAACAATACCTGGAGGCTAGTTCACTGTTTTGGTTAAGGTCACACCATCTGTAATAAAGTAAGGATCAGAAAACCAAGATGGGTTTTCTTCTCCTTTATATTTTCTATACACATTCATATTTTGCTTATGATCTTCTTTTAGGTTTCAACACAATTTAGTAGGAATTTAATGATGAGGAAAACATATGCCGTCTTGAAAAACAAAAATGCACCATGAATATGCTCAGATAGTCAAGTCATTCCAGTGTTTGTGAATCTCCTTTCTCCTGTACTCCCTGCAGAAGAGGGGAGGTATTTGATACCAATTAAAGATGCATTTACTATCTTTCACGGATGCTGGGCCATCTGTTACAGGTTCTGTTCAACTTACATTTCTAGAATAAGTCCTATTTAATACCTAAATTGTACACCACTTAAAAGTTCATATTCCTTTGCTATCATCTAGAAAATAAAAAAGGTCACCTATGTAATGGGACATTTATTTATAAACTTTGGATTTCTAGACCAAAAAAAATAATGAGAGAAGTTTGAAGAAGTTTAAATGATGGGAAAGGAGCAAAAATTAGTCTTTGAAGTCACAAAAATAATTACATAAAGAACTCAGTCTTTTTCCCTAAGTCTTTAATATCAATCTCTTCATAGTTATGTGTTAAACTTAGTAGTTGGAGTCATTTGTTTTTTTTTTTCCATTCACTCACTTTAACTTCAATATCCATTCAAATTATTCCATACCCATTTTACTTACAGCCCTGTCACCATTAACCCTTGTTCATACCATTGTTTGATACCAATTAAAGATGACTTGGTAGGAAGGGAACATTGACTAATCACTGTAGTTTGAAGCGGATTTGAAATCTCTTTCTCTTTTCTTTCATTTTAATTAAGGAACTGTGGTTTACGGCTATTGATAGTTGAGTTTGGGGCATATATTGGAACTCCAATTCCACTATCAGTGTCAACTTCCCCTCCAACACTGCTCCCATACTCCATCATCTCCAGCCCCCCAGCCCTGCTGCCCCTTGACAGGCACATTACAAAGTTCAGTAGCTGCAGCTTAGAGTTTATGTTCTCAGCATTGTGAGTCTATACTTTGAATATATAATCATATCATTCTCTCACATCATCAATAACCAAAGCCCTGACCAGTGTTCCCCATTACTTCCAATCCCATCTCTAAGGTGAACCCAGATCTGGCACACAAGAAAATGTATTTAGATACATTTAAGGGGAATTAAACAGGGAGAAGGACCTTGCAAAACCCTAAGGGGAAGTTTCTTTCCAGTGGGATGGGGACCACAAAAAGCAAGGAAATGTGGAAAGCTGAGCACCCACTGAATCAGTCTCTCCTATAAGCATCTAAATTCTCAAACAACAAAAAAAAGGCTTCTAAAATGTGTGCAACGTTCATGTCTCAGAGCATCTTAGGAAAGAAGCTTATGAAGAGTCTGGGTGTCAGTCCCAATTTCTCATTAACAAAGTGAGGCAGCATCTGTGAACCCTGTAGGAGGGAGAATGTATATAGAGAATCAGAAAGAACTAAGCCAAAGCCCTGAGAAAATTCTGGGTGGACCTCATAAAATCAGCATCATTGGGTTTGTACCAGATGCAGCTAGATTTCCAGGAGCTGAAGCTGGTTACAGATCACTTTCCCAGCATGTCATAGCTGTCATTGTCAACCAACATTAACCCCCTGTGTCTCTCCTCCTTGTCGCCTCTCTGTCTCTTTTGTCTTTGAAGCACTTAGCTCAGAAGCACTTATTGACACTCCACTAATGCTTCTGCCTTGGACTTGTGAACAGTAATGTGAGAATCTTACCAACTGCAAGGAAAGGTCAGGAAAAAATAAGAAAAAGGACACAGTAAAAATGCAGAATGCTTCACAGATGTCTGCTCTGCTTGCCTCTGTGTCCCCAGAGCTCTGTTGATATTATTTACTGAACGTTTTCAGTTGAAAATTATAATAGCTTTAAGGACTTGCATGTATTATATTAGAAATAAATAATATATAAACAATAATAGAGAAATCTATTTGCCAAGAAAATGCCCTTTGGATAATCATTTGTGAGGACAGAAGGAATGAAAAAGCATAGACGCATCTCAGAGTGATGCAGGCGAGGCAGAAGCAGCGGCGGCAGGTCTCTGTTCGATCGCGATTCCCAGGTTCTTCAATATTTTAAAGAAAGAAAATATTGAATAATAAAGATGCTCAGACTCAGAATTAGAAAGTAGAAAGTTTATTGGAAAATAGATGAGAAAGGAAAGGAACTCCCCTTCGCGGGAGGAACTTAGTATAGGACTAAGTTAAAGTAAGTGATTGTATAGTCTCTTTTAAAGGCCTCCTGCACTGTTATCAACCAAGTATTATAGAGAATGCCAGAAATCTTCAGGGTGGTCTGGCTGGTTTGGGTCTTTCTGGCTATCTACCTCAGGTATTGTTTGTTATCTTAGTCTTGTGACTCCTGGTTCCAAAGAGAGTTGTATGATTCTGGGAGAGTTGGGAATGTTAGAGATAGGGCCTTAGGATGAGGCGGGGTAGGTTAATGGGAGAACTGGAGCTGCTGACAAGGAGAAACTGTGGGCTTCTCTCAGGTTGGCAGAAATGGTCTTGGTGGAAACTGAGGCTTCCTCCTTCAAGAGCAGCTAAGCCTTAGAACACTCCTCTTCTTCATGTTCCTCTAATTGTTCCTGCCTGCTGCCCATAATAAGACCCACAGTGATTGGTCACTTCACTCACAGGTGGGCTACATTCTTAACCACGTAATCTGCTTCATTAGTCATAAGTTTTGAAACACAAAAACACCAGGGATGAGACAATAAGTGTTGAAATTTTCTAACCATCTAGAAAGGAAATTGGTATGAAAGTTCTTTCCAAAACATTTAAAAAAAAGGTTATCTTCTCTTAATTAGAATTTAATTACAGGGCTGAAGGAAGTTAAAACATTCAAAAATATCTAGGGCAGAATGAGGATTCTTGCTGTAAAGAAAACATATATGAAGAAAAGGTCCAGTGAAGATACAGAACTAGCATGAGTAAACACTGATAGCTAAAAACAAATGGCAATATGTTTGGGGATCTTGTTAAACTTGTTTTCAATCCTTTTCCACCTCTCATAAGGTGTTACTCTGGCTGGGAAGCTGATTCTGCTTTTTTTTTTTTTTTTTTTCTTTTTTTTTTGCTTTTTGGGTCACACCCGGCAATGCTCAGGGGTTTCTCCTGGCTCTGCACTCAGGGATCACTCCTGGCGGTGCTGGGGAGAGGCGGGCGGGACCATATGGGATGCCGGGGATTGAACCTGGGCCGGCATGGGCCGTCCCGTGCAAGCCAAATGCCCTACCCTCTTGACTATCGCTGCGGCCCCTGCTTCTGCTTTTTTTTAGCTTAACGTCTTCAGAAAGTAGAATGATTAGAAATGCCATGCGTTAGTGAATGAGAGCGCAAATGTTCCCCTTTAGAAAATAAACAGTTTGATTCTACTCAATGTTATAGTGAAATAAGTAATTTTATTTGAACATCTAGGAATGGTTAAAATTTTAAGTTTCTATCTACCAACTCTTTTTTTATGATGTCCCACATGCTACACAGTAAAAAGAATGTGCTGCGAAAACGGAATAATTTAATGATTTAAATGATCATCTTTCAAGAAAGTCTCATTAAACTACTCCTACAATATTGTTACAATATTGTTGCGAATTCAAAGTCAGGAATAAACCTGACTGTCTCTTGCACTAAGACTGTCCTCTTCTCTGACCAACTACCTATTTATTTTAATTTTTTTTATTATACCACTGTGCGATACACAATTAAAAAGATGTTCATGATTGGGTTTCAGTCGTACATTTTTCCAGCACCCGTCCCTCCGCCAGTGCCCTAGTCCTACCACCAATGTCCCCAAATTCTCTCCCCCTCCTCCATCCTGCCTCTATAGCAGTCACTATTCATCTCTCTATCTCTACCTCCCCTCTCTCTCTCTCCCTCTCTCTCTGTCTGTCTTATGGCTTTCCCCACAGACACTTGTATATATTCAATGTTAGCTCTAGTGTGGCGTTAACATTTCCCATAATTAGTAGAGCACTAGTATGTATTTATATACCACTAATGAATGCGGTCATTCTATGTCTGTCCTTTACCTTCTGAATAATTTCACTCAGCATGATACTCTGATGTCCTTCCATTTGCATGTAAATTTCATGACTTTGTGTTTTTCTAACAGCTGCATAGTATTCCATTGTGTAGTATTCCATTCCACACTTTCTTTAGTCAGTCTTCTGTTCTCGGGCATTCAGGTTGTTTCCAGATTTTGGCTATTGTGAATAGTGCTGCAATGAATGTCGAGTGCACATAGTGTTCCTTCTGTGTGTTTTTGGGTCTCCAGGGTATATTCCCAAGAGTAGTATTGCTGGGTCAAATGGGAGCTCAATATCTAGTTTTTTTAGAGGAGTGTCCATATGGTTTTCCAAAAGGGCTGGACCAGTTGGCACTCCCACCAACAATGGATGAGAGTCCCTCCCCCGCCCCCCCCGCCCGCATCTATTGATTGTTCTTGCCTTTAGATTCGATGTCATAAAGCATTTTTTCCTATGTTTTCTTCTATGTACCTTAATGATTTATGTCTGATGTTGAGATCTTTGATTCATTTTGATCTGACCTTTGTGCATGCATGGTGTTGAAAAGAAAGGTCTAAGGGTTTTTTTACATGTAGCTGCCCAGTTTTCCCAGCACCACCTCCAACTACCCATTCTTTTTTTCTTTTTTTTTTTTTAATTTTTTATTATACCACAGTGAAACATACAATTACAAAGGTGATCATAATTGGTTCTTGGTAATACAGTATACCAGCACCCATCCCTCCACCAGTGCCCCATTTCCACCACCAATGTACCCCACCCCCCTTCCCACCCCCATGCTGCCTTAATAGCAGGTATCCCAGTTTCCTCTCTTTTCTCTCTCTGTCTCTCTCTCTGTCTCTGAATCTCTCTGCCTCTTATTTTACACATTGTGGCTAGCCCTGCAGGTATTTAGAGTTTATCACTTAAGTCTCTTTGTGTATATTCAATGGTGAGTCTTAATCTGCCATTACCATTTCCCACATTTAGTAAAACACTGGTATCTATTTATGTCGTATTAATGAATGCAGTCATTCTATATCTGTCCTTTTCCTTCTGACTAATTTCACTCAGCATGATAGACTCCATGTCCCTCCATTTGCAGGTAAATTTCATAATGTCATCTTTTCTGACAGCCGCATAGTATTCCATAGTGTAGATGAACCACAGTTTCTTTAGCCAGTCCTCTGTTCTCGGGCATTTAGGTTGTTTCCAGATTCTAGCTATAGTGAATAGCGCAGAGATGAATAAAGAAGTACAGATAGTGTTTCTGCTATGTGTTTTTCGGTCTCTCGGGTATATTCCCAGGAGTGCTATTGCTGGATCAAATGGGAGCTCAATATCTAGTTTTCGGAGGAATGCCCATATTGTTTTCCAAAAGGGCTGGACCAGTCGGCACTCCCACCAACAGTGGATCAGAGTCCTTTTTCCCCCACATCCACGCCAGCACTGGTTGTTCTTGCTGTTTTGGATGTGTGCCAGTCTCTGTGGGGGTGAGATGGTACCTCATTGTTGTTTTGATTTGCATCTCCCTGATGATTAAAGATGAAGAACACTTTTTCATATGCCTTTTGGCCATTCGAATTTCTTCTTTTTGGAAGCTTCTGTTCATTTCTTCTCCCCCATTTTTTTGATGGGGTTGGCTGTTTTTTTTCTTGTGGAGTGCTACCAGTGCCTGATATATCCTGGATATTAACCCCTTGTCAGATGGGTATTGGGTGAATATCCTTTCCCACTCTGTGGATTGTCTTTGTATCTTGGTCACCGTTTCTTTTGACGTGCAGAAGCTTTTTTTAGTTTTATATAATCCCATTTGTTTATCTTTGCTTCCATTTGCTTGGTCAGTGGTGTGTCATCTTTAAAGATACTTTTCGTTTCGATGTCGTAGAGCATTTCTCCTATGTTTTCTTCGATGTACCTTATAGATTCATGTCTGATGTTGAGATCTAGAATCCATTTTGATCTGACTTCAACTACCCATTCTTATACATGTCTTGGAACTTAACAGAAATTTATTGACCACTCAGGTATGTGAAATGGTCTGCTCAATGTTTTAGGGAATTTCCCCAAATTTATCCAATGTTATGTAATCATTCATAAAATGTATAGTTTGTAAAGTCTTGAGTCCCAATCTAAATTTACTGACTTAGTTTCCAACTCCAAAGGACCACATATTGGATTTTCTTTTTCAAAGAAGTTCAAAAACATTGTTCTATGAGTACAGAAATATAAACGAATCCCTATTCCTCAATACTAATAATTTAGAAGCAGGAATAATGAGATAAGTATATAAAAACATGTAATATAAGGCAGGGAAAGAGATCGAATCCTGTGAGGAAAGAGTAATTATAATGAAATATGTCAAAATAAATGGTTTGATGTATTTCATATGGAAGAACACATGGGATCCCACTAGTGCAGTCAGAAGGAGGTATTTCTTGGGGAAATGGGAAATAGTCCAGCATAATTGGACTTTAGAATGTGAGTTTGGCAAAAGGCAGATAAACAGAACAGTGGGGGATACTGTTTAGAGTCTTGAGTGCCCAGTAGAGAATACACTTTCCTGCAGACTAGTCATATGAGTAAATCTGTTTCTTGGAGATATTATTCTGTCAGACATAATTAAAGTCATTTGAAATAATTTGAAACAGTGGAACCTCATTTCAAAGGAATAAAAAACAGGTAAGAAAAGTGATGAAGATGGACTGGAAAGACCACAATTAGGGTCAGGTCACTCAAGATATACTGAACTTCACTTTCATTGGCTATTTTCTTTTTTGCTAAATGCTATTTGTTAAATGCTAAATGTTATATTAATTTGTATTAATATTCATTTAACAAGTATTATGTGAGCACTTACTGTGTGCAACATCCTTCATAAGGCTGTAGGGTCTCAGGGTTTAATATGTGGCTTACAGTTAATGTGGTAGACAAAAGAAAATCCAGTTACTACAGTGCATGATTTAAGAGGCCAAGAATGAATTTATTCTATGTGTAGAGTTTAAACAGACAGACACACACACACACAAACACACACACAGAGAGAGAGACACACACACACACACACACACACACACACACAAAGGAAACTTCCCATGTATTTACACAGAGTGTAGAGTCTATTTTTTTTCTTGTTATTAGGCTAGTTAGGCCTGTAGTTTAACATAACCTTCACTTGAAAAAGCAAGTCCAGGGGCGGAGCGATAGCCCAGCGGGTAGGGCATTTGCCTTGCACGCGGCCCGCCATGCTGGCCTGGGTTCGATCCCGGCATCCCATATGGTCCCCTGAGCACCGCCAGGAGTAATTCCCTGAGTGCAGAGCCAGGGAGTAACCCCTGAGCATTGCCGGGTGTGACCCAAAAAAAAAAAAAAAAAAAAAGCAAGTCAGACAGGCATCAGGACTTCAGTTGTAGCAGTAACATGAGTGAGAGGTGGAGTCATATATCCAAAACACAGAGTCATCAAAACTGAAAACATGAGCTCTAAGGAGCAAACCACTGAAACTTTGTATTGTGTCTGTCAAGTTGACAGGCAGGGGTAGAGTGGGGTTTGGTGAGGGAAGCTGGAAACCTGGCAGCAGTGTTAACTTATTGTATGATTAAAGTGCAACTATCAGTTACTTTGTAAGTCATGTCTCTTTAATAAAAATTTAAAAAAGAGAGAGAAAGCAACGATGCAATCTGGAGTTGTATTCTCTGCCACTCTTTTCGTTCCATATTAACATATATCCCTACTGCTACTCACTGATCCACATAGACTCAGGATTTTCTTTGACAGAACTGGCAGGTTAACGGCATAGAGAGTCTCAGTCTCTGCATATAAGCTGTTCAAATATCCATTTCAGAACTAATCTTTGCCATAGGAAAATAATTTGATGGCAAAAACAAACAAATAAAAAAGAAACAACACATCCTCCCCCCCCCAATAAACAGACCCTAAAAATGTGTACCACAAACTACTCATAGGTGTTTGGTCCTCACACTACACTTGTTATGTCAAAAAGCAAGAACTTTCAGGCCCTGAAGTCACTGTTCTACAACTATTGCCTGAGATTCACCCAAGATGTCCATCAATAAGCAGCAGCCAATGAGAGAGAAGTCCACCTTGCCAGAGTGTGTGATTGGACATTCCTTAACATCTGTATTAGACTCAGAGTTAGGAATAAAAGAGGGAAGAAAACAGTTAGTATACAGTAATTGACAAAAAAGGCCCAAGGCATTTTATTACTATTTATAAAGTTATTTATTATTTGGTTTATAAATAAATTATATTTATTTATAAATTGCATTTATATATTAAAATTATAAAACAAAAAGTCATTATGTAAATGAAGAATTTCATTCATTTTATTAGACTGTAGAAACCGAATATGCAAGATTTTTTTTACACTTGGTAATAGGAACTAAGGGGGAAAAAATTCACTATTTGAAAAAAATTCACTAATTCACTAACAAAAAAGGTCAAAAAAAGGTCATCCTACCCCTTAGTTTACTATTTTCCTCAGTTCCCATCTCCTACCCCTTAGTTATTACCTGGCTCTGTTATTTAAACCCCCTTCATTTTTTGGTGGAATAAATTTGAACATCCTTTTTTTTTTTGTTTTGGGGGCCACATCCAGCAGTTCTCATGACTCACTCCTGGTTCTGTGCTCAGGAATGGCTCCTGGTGGTGCTTGCGGGATTGTATACTGTGTTGGGGATCAACCAGCTCTGCCTTTGCAGGATTTTCATATGCTTATTTTTTAAAGTGGTAGGCACTGAGTGGTAGGCACTGTGCTTAATTATCTACTGTTATTCCTATAACGGTATGCATATAACAGTATGCAGTACCCAGCTGCGTCGGCAGGTGGCAGACAGGGAGACAGGCTTGTCTACACCCAGGGCTTTGCCCGTGGGCCCTGGATGGTTGATGGTCTGACATAGAAAAGACTGGGCCCTCTGGAATGAACCCAGAGCCAAGGCAGAGCCTGGCAAGCTACCCGTGGTGTATTCGATATGCCAAAACCAGTAAAAACAATGAACCTCATTCCCAATGAGGTTATTATTTGGTTTACATATAATGAAATATGTAAACCAAATAATAACTGAGTGCCCACTCAAGCAAAAAATTATATAAGTTAGTAGTATTCATTTATAATATTATTTATTGTTTGGTTTTGGAGTCACAGTTGGCAGTGCTAAAGGCTTACTGTTTGCTCTACACTCAGGGATCACTCCCAGCAAGCTCAGAGTTCATATAGGGTGCCGGGATTAAACCTGTGTTGCTATGTGCAAGACAAAGTGCCTTACCTGTTACTCTATCTCACCAGCCTCCTCCAAGACATTTTAGTGGATATTACGGTTTCTTTTTTCTTCTATTTTTTTTTACACGATTCAAATTTTTTTAATAAGCCCTTTCAACTTTATAATGAATATGTATTTTTAAGAATCAGATTGTTGGGCCTGAGAAAGTTTAGGTTTAAGGCCCTTGCCTTGCACACAATCAACCCCAATTCTAAACCCAGTACTGCATATGGCTCCACAGGCATCACCAAATGTGATCCCTATACACAAAGTCCCTAAGCACTGAGCCACTGGGCATGACCCAAATACCTCTTCCTCTGCAAAAAGAATCATGTCTTTAAAGAAACTTTGTTTACTTTTACTTTAAAATAAGAAACTTGAAAAGTGTGAAGAATCCACAAGAAACCAATAATCCACATGATTGCCTATCGAGAAAGGTGGAAAATAGCATGGTGGGTGAAGAGGGATTACTACATATTCTCGTTTCTCTTGTGTCCTTTGGATTTCTGAACCGTGTAAATGTATTATCTAATCAAGAAATTAAATTAAAACCAAATAAGTTAGATAAGTAGGAGGATAATGAGGAGAGAATTCATTCATTCGTGTATTCCTTCAGCAGGCATCATTGACTATATATGTCAGGTACTGAGCTAGAGGCTAAAAACATAAAAATGGATAAAGCCATGGTTCTCTTCACAGCTCACACTAACTCAAACTTGTGATGCTCCTATCACATATATTTTATTACTATGTGAAAACCAGGGGAAAAAAATACTTCAAGGAATTTCAAATCTCATCACTGGTAAATGAATGAATAATTATGCTTCTTCCTCTCTAAGCTAGTCTAAGGAAAGAGTCATCTTACAAAATTAGACAAGGCACTTATTGCTTTAAGAGCCAGATGGGCCTTTAGAAACCACCTAAAATTTGAGTGACTCAGTTTCGTTGCTCACTGCTAGTTGAATAACCTGAGGTAAGTCACTTAACATTTCTAAGCCTCATATATTCTACAGAATGGTAGTGGTACCAATCTCATATTTAGATTTTAAATGTATACAAAGTATCTTTATAGTTATGTTATTATTAGAGGAACCTGGATTTTTTAACAATAAAACAAGTCTACTTGAAACCTTTCACAGAGGCTTTTGTTAAAAGAAAATAGGATCAATTTCTATGGGCGCATTCCTCTCTAAGTTACCTACTTTTTTCCTCTTATGGCTTTTCTCCCTAAAAATAAACATTTGGCTGAAAGCTTCTCTTGAATGTAGACTGACTCCCAGAGAGGGGCCACCTTCCAAAAATCCATGATAAATATCCCTTGGCTCTGTAACTCCACAGGCTTACATCCGACTTTGTGGCCAAGGCCCAGGGCATTAACCTTCTTGGCAGTTTCAAGTCACACACTGAGCAAAAATCAATTTCTTTGGGGAAAATATAATGCATGTTAGCGAAAGTTAAAATCCATGATTTTATGTGTCTTCTGCACTAGTGCTTTTTCATAATCCTGAACTTTTCATAAAAATAAGTAGTAGTGCCATGAAATAAAAGATTGATATGTTTTACTACATGTTCCAAATGAAACACCACAGCATGGCAAAAGAAAATAAGACTAAGCAAAATCAAACAACTAAATTGAGAAAATTATTTGCCCTGATAAAACAAAACTAATTCTGTTAATATCCTAAGAGCCCCAGAATTGAGAACTATCAAAAAAAGGGTCAAATAAATTCTACAAACTGCTAATCTCCCAAAAAGCAAAGATTTATTATCAAAAGATGAGCATTCTAAATTGATATATCAATTTTTATTTAAAATTTTAGCAAAAATATGAAAGTTTGATAATATATTCAGTTTGAAGAGATTGTGGGCAAACATTCTCAAATACTATAAGTGGAGGCGTAATTTGGTAAAGTCTCCATAGAGGCAATTTAACAGTATCTCTCAAAGCTTTTCGTGCCATATTGGGTTCGAGATGTGGCTTAATAGTAAAATGTGTACCTTGCATGCATAAAACATGGGCTTGATCCAAGTACCAGTAAATAAATAAAATATAATACCTATATATTTAACCTAGCAACTTCAGTTTGGGGACTTATCCTATCGGTATGTAAGGAACCCACCAAAATTATGTGTGTAGACAGTTTATTATTCATTTTTGTAGTATAAAAGATTATAGAGAAGTCTGAGCTATCTATCGGCAGATAGCTAATTAAATAAATAAATTATGGAGAAGAGAGGTAGTACTGGGGTTAAGGCACTTTCCCTGTGGTTGACACTAGTTCCACCCAAGACAAAAAGGAATAATAGTATATTCACACAATACAAATACTGGGAAACTATATAAATTATTAGGCAGATATCAAAATGTTAAGAAGGAAATCTCTATAGAGAGATTATATATAGAGAGAGATTATATATAAGATTTACCATATATTTATTGGTGTGTGAAAAACAAACAAAAAAAGTAAGCTGCTTTCTATGTTATCCTTTATGTGAAAAAAAGGACTGTTTCTAAGAAAAATGTTAACAATTGCTTGATTCTGAATATAAAATCTTTGAAAAACTACAAATAGGATTTATAGGCAGAATATGGTAAAACTCAGATGATAGGGCAAGGGTACACATATTTTATTCTTTGGGGTATTTTTACCAACATGAGTTGATTTTAATTTTAAAAATTAAAAGAAAGTATGAAAGAGCTCAGGTGGTAGAATGCATGCCTAGAAAGTAACCCTGGGGGCCCCCCATGGGGTGTGGCCTTGGGGCACCCCCCCAGCATTACTCAGTCTCATTACTGAGTCCCATCAGCCTAAATCAACCTAAGCTCTACCAGAAGTGATTCCTGTCACAAAGAATAAATCTAAGAATTGAAATAAAACTTTAAATTTCATCTCTATTCTCCCAATAATATTGTCCCAAATGTATTTCCAAGAGTTTATGTAAAGAAAAGACATAATCCCCTGTGACACCTGCCAGGTAACAGTCTTGGCTATTCTCCTTGGGTCAAGCTAGTGAGCTTATAAGAAAAGCAAACTCAAAAGAGAAAGAAAGAAAATGCGGCACATCCTTTTCTTCATACGCGCAGCCCTTTCAGATCATGACTACCATCCCCTCTTTTCTTTAGGACTAGAATTGATTCAGAATCAAAGAGTAGAACTCACCAAACATCTAAATATACAGTTTTACAGAAGGTCCCACGTGATCACAAGCGATGGGGACTGGCACTGAGAGACGTGGCATTGCTTGGAAGATTCTCTAGCATTTTGAACATCTTTTAATAGCCTTACAATTTTATTGTCATTGTGGAGTGGACATCAATTCTGTCATGTTTAAAACCACTAGGACTATTAGGAGTACATGAGAAACATCACAGTCTGGTGAGGAATTAAAAATCTAAACTATGTAGTCAAACTTCCTGGTGCAAAACCTGTCTTGGAGTCTCACTACAAATTGCATTGCTTCTCTGTGCCTCAGTTGCCCCACATACATAGTAAGGATACATAGTAAGGATCACATAGTATATGATATATACCTAATAAGATTTCGGTGGGGAGGGTAACAGAAGACAGGATGCTACAGTTTTAAATTGTAGCCTTCTTGGCATTGATTTACAATTTTGTAGAATTTTAGTTTAGTGTTAATCGTGTATATACATGTTGTGTGTAGGTGTCGCCACCTCCACAACTTCTTTTTCAAAAAGTTTTCTCATATGAGGGATATAATGAAAAATAGTAAGAGAACAAAAAAATGGTCAAATACATCATTTTTTTGAGTGATATTGTCTAGAGAACTGAGCTTACAGGAGAGGGAAGGTGGCCAGGTACACAGATGGAGGGATGCAGGCACTCTGCTTATGGGAGTGGTGTTGTATTGGTGTATATATGAAAAGTCTAATTAACAGCATTATAAGTCTCAGCACATGAGTAAAACTTTTAAATTTTTTTATCTAAAAATCATAAAGTGCTTGTCTTGCACCATATATGGGATCCGAACCACCATCAGAGTGATCCTTAAGTGAGCACAGGAATAAGACCTGAACACCGCTGGATATGACCTAAACAGCCCCTCAATGGATTGTTATGGAGATTAAGTTGCCAATAGAGTAGTCAGCAGTGAGCCAAAGCAGCCGAAGCTGCACAAACACTTCCAGTTCACTTTGAAAGCCAAGTCAAAGCAAAAAATTAGCATGACCAATGCAAGAGGGACTCAATACTGCAGCGATACGTGGTTCTAATTAAGCTCTCTATACACCTGCCTTGTTTTCACAGAAATAAAACTATTTATTCATTAAACTTCGAGACATGGGGCAGAGCTGCTACTGCCTCTCACTGTGCCCAGCTGCTCATGAGGTGCCGGGAGGGATGGCAGGTTCTTGCCCTGGCCCGCCACCCCAGCAGAGCCTCACAACAAGCCAGACGACCCCCCCACTCCATGAGGACCTCCATTTTCCACATCCGGACTTCCCCCTCGTCAGAACTCCACCCAGAAGACCAGCCTATCACAGCCCGGCTTGCACTAGGCATTTATTCATCAATAAATGCTGGATTTAGATATGACTACAAGAGTATGCTACCCACAAGGCAGAGCCTGGCAAGCTACCTGTGTTGTATTTGATATGCCAGATACCAGTAACAATTATAGACCTCATTCCCATGACCTGATGGAATGGTTTGAGGCTCTTTATGTTCCTGGAGCAAGCAGGTGCCCTTGGGCTCTACTTGCATGAATCAGGTCATATGGAGATTTTACTAGTGCCTGCTCGAGCAAATCGATGATGAACGGGAAGACAGTGATACAGTAATTCATTAAATTTCATAAATAGACCAAATATGTGGCTATATTATCATACTTAACATAAAATCATTTATTTTTCTAAAGCAGCATTGCTTCTTCTATTCCAAGGTGATAATCACTTCTCATGTTTGAAATGAAAAGTGGAAGTATAAGAATAGAAATGATTCAAAGCAATGACTAATCCATCATCTTTTCATTCATTTGCCTAAGAGAAACTAAAAACAAGCCTGAGGATTACTTTTTATTCTGGTTGCAGAAAAACTATAAGGTTCTATTTGTTTGAATAGATATTCAGCCTGCCCTTTGCCACAGTGAGTATATATTCTGGTGTTGGCATAATGTAGATCTAAGGATATGCGAAGGAAGGTCTGATGGATACTGCCTGTTAACAGATACACAGGGTATTCTGGCAGACTGTCTCCCAATAGAGTTAGTATGTAGAATTCCCTAGTGAGACTGTTAATCAAGCTGCAGTTACATGGAAAAGGCTATCCTAGGTCATTTCTCTGCACATTTCCTTGTTGGCTCTAAGTAGCCCAAGATGGAGTCTAATGGACGATGCTTAAAGTTAGGCAGAAAACAGGTTTTTCTTGTTCTTCTGTCTGACATGTCCTTGCCATCATGGGCTAGTCCGGAAGCCTGCATTAGCAACTGTAATGCATTCTTCTGCTCATCTCATCTTACCAAGATAGCAACCCCTGCAGGTTTTTGGTTCCTGAGTTTTCTCCTTCCTATTATTCCTAATGAATAATAGGAAGTGAATGTGTACTTAATGTGAATAATGGGAAGTGAATGTGAACCTAATGAATAATAGGAAGCAATGAATGTGAACTGTCTTTTGTTGGAGGACATGTTTAGCTAATCTGGGAGTTTTGTTGTTTTGCTCACTCCCAGCTTAATCTTATTTAAGCCAATGTTCATTCTAATGAGATCTCTCTTCTATGTAAACACTGCTAGAGGGTGTGGCAGTTACAGAAGTCACCTTGATTGAATAACTTCTGACTTATACATCTACTAAGATGTTTTCTAGATTGGGCACAGCTCCTCTTTATACCCACTGCACCCAATGTGGGGCAGTTAGAATTTACCAGGAGACTACCACCCTGGCTACGCTGAGACTAAAGGAAGACTATAGGAAGGATCATACTAGTTTGCTCTAAGCAGGCGAGTATGACCCTTTCAGTACATGAGAACAAGATACTCAGAATCACACTGGTGCAGATAATAAGGACCTTGTGGGTACCATCTAGATTACATGAAGCTCATGAAGTTAAGATGTATTACTTTATATCAGCCCCCTCTCTCTCCAGTGTTTTACATAAGAGATAATCTCGGGATTAGTCCTTGGTGTAACCTTTGTTTATACCTGTAATAGGGTGTGGCACTACACTCTGTTTAGGGTTCTTTGTTGGCATGACAACCTCCGATTGGATTACTTTGGTGTATATAAGGGGCTGACTTGAGGCCCCTTCACCTTTGCCTTTTGGTTCCTCAGCCTTCAGCTTTTGGCTCCCTGCGGCTTTTGGCTTTTGGCTTTGGCCTTTTGCTCTTTGGCCTTTTGCTCCTTCTGGGTAGGACTCAGCTCGGGTGACATCCTCTCTCTCTTTGGTGGGAGACTTAGGCTCTTTTGTATGGTCTAAGTTCGGACCAGAGCTAGAGTTTGTTCATTATATTGGATTGCTGTGGAAGAGCTTTTTGTACTATTAAAAGCCATTTTTGGAACTGCACCCGGACTCGTGAGTTTTCATCTTTCTCCCGGCGTCCTCGGAGGTAGAAGACAACCTCTGTCCTGACACTGTCGGGGACCCGGCGCGACGTTCCCGACAGTCTTTGTAAAGTAAACCATGCAAACTTTAAGCTGGATTGCCCTCTGGGACAAGGGGATAAGAGAGTTGGGGTCCTGGTGGAGGTGGTCAGTCAGCTCAAGTCAGTCGGCTCAGGTCAGTCAGTTCAAGTCAGTCAGCTCAAGTGAGTAAGCTCAAGTCAGTGAGTTCAAGTCAGTCAGCTGCCAAGATGAGAGCTGCTGCCCCTCCGGCTGGTGATCATTAAAAATATTAATGGATATACATCCTGTTCCTGGAGTCTCATCTCTGTGCCTCTGACCCGACAGGACATTCCTGCATCATTCTGGTTTTTGTTCTAAGTAACTATCTACCTTCTATATTTGTAACACTGCAGTCTTTAATGTCTTTAATATTCAGGGTGGAGATTTCTAGGACTTTCTTCTGATTATGAGAAGGGGAAATAATAAGAAGACTTTTTTTTCTTAAGTCTTCCAAAAGTTTAAAATTGTGACACATAATTTTCCATTATGGTCAATTATTCTTTAAAGCAATATATCCATAACTTTTTCAATTTTTCTGTAGGTTTTTTAAGCTATATAATGCATCAAAGCAATTGTATTAAAATTTCTGGGTCTTGGGCCCGGCGATAGACCAGCGGGTAGGGCATTTGCCTTGCACGCAGCCGGGCGTCTGCTGGCCTGGGTTCGATCCCGGCATCCCATATGGTCCCCTGAGCACCGCCAGGAGTAATTCCTGAGTGCAGAGCCAGGAGTAGCCCCTGAGCATCACCAGCTGTGACACAAAAAGGCAATAAATAAATAAATAAATAAATAAATAAATAAATAAATAAATAAAATTTCTGGGTCTGATCTTTTATTTTTTATAGCAGCACTATTCACAATAGCCAGAATATGAAAACAACCAGAGATCCGGAGAACTGATGACTGAATAAAAGAAACTTTGGGACATCTACACAATGGAATAGTATGTAGCTGCTAGGAAAATGAAGTTATGAAATTTGCCTATAAATGGGTGGACATGGAGAAGATCATGTTGAGTGAAATAAGCCAGAAGGAAAAAGGGAAAAAGACAGATAAAGAATAACCACCTTTATTTGTTTTATATATCCATAAATAAATAAATGCAGTCATTCTATATCTATATTTATAACCTGCAAATAAATATACCACCTGCAAATAAAATACCACCATGATAGATAGATATATCCCATATATATATAATTTTTAAATATTATACCACCACGTATATATATATATCATGATATATATATGTAAATATATATATCATGGTGGTATAATATTTTAAAAAATAAAATAAAATTTCTGCTGTGCTGAGATCATACAGTGGGTAAAACATTTGTCTTGCATGCAGCTGACCCAGGCTCGCTACTTCAAATGGTACCACAAACAATAAACAATGCCAGGAGTGATTCCTTAGTAGAGAGGTACGAGTAAGCCCTGAGCCCTGCTGGGTGCGCCCCAATCAAAACAAATATATAAATAAAATCTTATGTAAGCGTATAAATATATATAAATATATCCCTGCCCTTCAAGGTGTTGCAGGTGTGGCTGTGGTGTCCGGCTGTTTCCGCAAGTGGCAGACAGGAGACAGACTTGTCTACACCCAGGGCTTTGCCCCGTGGGCCCTGGATGGCTGGTGGTCTCACAAAGAAAAGACTGAGCCCCCTCGGATCAACCCAGAGCCATGGCAGAGCCTGGCAAGCTACCCGTGGGGTATTCAATATGCCAAAAACAGTAACAATAATGGTCCTCATTCCCAACAAATGGAGACAATTGATAAACAGCGGGAATACAAGTGATACAAATGATATAAATATATAAGTATATAAATAAAATTTTGTAGCACAATGAATAGTGCCTTAACCATGAATTTATATCTGTCTGAGACCCCCAACATCAACGAATGTTCAATCTTTAGTTCACAGTAGCACTCATTGATGTGCATTGTTGCAATACATTGCTGCCAAGAGCCTCTGCATCTTGCCTGGAGTTACTTCCTGCAGGCCACTTAAATAAGGGCAGGAAAACAGTTTGGATCTGTTACTCTATGTGGGAGTCTATCTTAACATGCATTCTATGTTAGCTGGTATAAATATTTTCTCTCATGCTACCACAATCATCGTGGAACTAGACAGATCTTACCAGTATTTCCACCTGACTACTTTGGATCTCTAAGTACAATATAGTTATAATTAGATCAGAGAGAATTCTGTTTGCCTCCAAGCAAGTAAGTTTGATTCTCTAATAAGTCTAAATGCTAATATCCAAAACAACTATGAAGTAAAAGTCAGAATCTTGTGAAGGCTTGCAGAAATATATACCTGGCTGTAGAATAGCCATAGTATATATACACATGCTCTTCCCCCACTCTGCATAGAGCGTGCAGGGGAAACTTTAAGGGCAGATTTGGCTGGGGCAACATTAACATTTCAATGGGATGAGGTGAGGTTCTGGGAGAGGCACACAAAGGGATTGACCTTAACTGCTATCTGTTAACTGTTGATGTTGACTGGTCCAGGCTTAAAGGCTATAAAAGCAGTAGCCTATGCTCTCTTGCTCTTCTTCCTCTTTCTCTTTGCCCTCTTCCTCTGCTCTCCTTTTCTCAGTTCTCTTCCTTGTTGAGCCTTAGCACATGGTAGTGGCCATCTTGACCTAGCGTTCTAAACCTACAGGTTCAGGGACCGAGCCAGGAACCTAAAGTCTGAGGTTTTCCTATAATTGAATTGTATTATTTCCTATTATTGAAAAGTAAAGCCTTTTGAAACTTTGCTGGATTCGCAAGTCTTTCTCTGCCAATCCCCTGAGACAGAAGGGGATTCCAGTACCTGTTCTACTATTTTGTTGGGGAAACCAGCATTCTCCGACAAGTGGAGGTTCCACAAGATCTCCTGTTCTGCTCACGATTTTGTTGGGGAACCCAGCATTCTCCAACAGTGCATAAGCACCACACTGAAAGAGTATAACCCTGGTGAATATTGCAATCAAGTACATGAGCACCGCAACCAATCATTGTGTACAACTACAAGATATAGCACTGTTGCAGGACACCCTAAAAGCCTAGGCCTCAGCATCTGCTTTGTATTGCCTCCTGCAGGTCACTTCATAGATAGGGGGGTAGTCTGAATGTGGCAGTCTTATCTGACCATGTATTCTGTACTGGCTGGTATAAATATTCTCTCATGCTACCCCAATCATCGTGGGACTAGCTAGATCTTACCAGCATATTTGCCTGGCCACGTTGGATCTCTAAGTAATTAGACCAGAGAGAAATGCTGTTTGCCTCCAAGCAAGCAAGCATGGCTCCATGATAACTCAAAGGCAACTAAAATACAAAACTACCGTGAAGTAGATGAGACTTTTGTGAAGGCTTGGGGAAATATTTAACTGGCATTAGTATTAGTCTTTGGTACAGAGACATGCCATCTCAGACCCCCTTCTCTACCCTATAAAGGCAATTCCAGGCAGATCTTGGCTTAAGATATTAGGTGAGGTGCTGGGAGAAATTACCTGAGGGCATTTGATCCTTCCTGCCAGGGAAGTTACATTTAGCTTATAGCTTCTCTCAGCTCTGCTAGGAGGCTTTTAATTAGCTCTGGGTCCTTGTAAACAACCAGATGGTCTCCTGAAGTTGCTACATTCTATAGAGCTATTTTCCTGTTTTCATCTCTAGATAGCCCAGCCCAGAATGGGCTGGGCTGGGGAAGTCCGGGCGGATTTCTAGCTATAAAAGAAGCTGTAAGAAAAAAGAATCTCTTTTTTCCCCCTTTTGCCATTTCGGTTTCCCTTGGTGTTTTGCTTCTCCATCCTCTCCATTCTCTGTTGGGCCTCAACACGTGGTGGCAGCCATCTTGGCCTACACCTGGCTGGGACCTAGCTGGGAACCCAGAGTCCGGAGGTTTTCCCTGCTCTTGGATTGTATATTGGATCCTGTGATAGTAAAGCCCTTTTAAAACTGCATCGGATTCCTGAGTCTTCATCCATTCTCCGCTGGCTCCGGAGGTATAAGGGAACTTGCTTCCCAGCACTGTCGGGGACCCCGGCGGCGCTCCCCAACATAGCACCATCAACAAAGGAATAGCAGACAACAAAAAAGATTAGCTAGAAAGCTAGAGATAGACAGACAGACAGACAGACAGACAGAGTTTCTGAATGAGCTCTGATACCTCAGATAATGGTACTGATCCCTAAAATCTTCTAATGATTTCACATTCTGTTTTATATTGAAGTCAATAATCATACTTAGTCCAGGAAACAAGTAAGTGGTTTTTAAATTATTGTGTAGGAAGATAGGAAGATATTTTTTTAGATTTACACCACTTAGATTTTTTGATCAATTAACAGGTCATGGCCAAATAGAGCTTACATTATTCCAAGTGCTGCAATGAACTTTTTTCCTCATTAATAAAATGCAACCATTCTAAGTTCATTCAAGCAGCTGCTACGTTTATCATAGTTATATTTACAAATTACTATAATGATCACATAATGTTGTTATTATCACTTTTTGGAAATGATCCAGAGTTTGTTTTCTTAGAATGCCAGAGGGTCCTTCCATTTGAAATGTAGAATATATAAAATATTTAGTGTGTTTCAATTGAAGTACATATCTCCAATTATTTAGACATAATAAATACACAGTAAGCCAGACATAGAAACTCAGTCCTTTCAAATCCTATTTATCACAATATAGTGCCATGCAAAAGAACTGAATTTGGGAAAATTGACTTTCCAATAGATGGTATTTAGTATTTTCAGGCAGATTAGATAAATGCAAACTCACAAATTAATTTACCTTCTATCATAATTCTATAACCTAATTGTGGTTTATCGCTCATTTTCACTTTTTCCCCACTCAGCAGCCACTTTTGTTTCCATCTGTGGACTAAGGTGGAGTCAGATAATTCTACATATCCTGAGATTTTTCCATCCCTACCAGAGTAAAGTTTACCAGGAAACTAGAACCATACAATAACACAGTATGCACACCACTGTCAACTCTCTAGCATGGAATATCTCCTCTTTAAACTGTGGCAAGGAAACTATAAACATAATGAAGCATTAAGCATTCAAAACACTTTCATCAAGTCTTAAATAATGACATCTTACAAAGTTCTAAATCATATTGTGATGTAACTCTACACCTCCAATGTAAAAGAAACTAGCACAGTAAATATATTCATTTGAGAAGATAAGAGGGAAAGGTTAAAGTTTTGTTCAAGCAAAACAGAGAGTGATAATGAATCAGACAGTACCTATTAGGATTAACAAAATATAAATTTTCCCAGGGTAAGACTATCTCTATTCTCTGTTCTTTTTCCTTCCCTTCAGCTTCTCACTGCCAGCAGTGATCTCTCATACTCTTCCATCTGTTCAGACAGCTGTTCAAGACAGACAGTTTTGGATGTATTGATTTCTTCATAAGTTAATTACTCTACCACAAGAATATATCAAGTTAAATTATCCTTTATATATAGGTTACTATGATCAAAAAATAACATACCAAGAGAGACAAAGGAAGAGATATAGAGAGGAAAAGAAAAACAAATATCTTCTCCCTAGTATTTTCTTCCAATAGTATATGAATTATTTATGATTATGTTTCAGTCATGACACTTTGATAATAAAAATGTCTAAGCAATGATATGCACAAAAGTATTTATGGTCATTGTTTTTACTAGAATGGTTGGTTAAGATAGTTTTGGGTCCTTATATCTGTAGTGCATTACAAAAAATCTATAATTCTAGACTTTCTAACTTGAGATTCCAACATAATAATAGCTTTGAAAATCACTCAAAATAGTACAGCTTTTTGAAAAACAAATCATTATCACTGATTTTTTTTAAACCACAGTACATAGGTGATTTGTTTATTTGTAGGGTTGTGATATTTTCATTATAATTGAAAGTATGTGACAATACATTTGGTTAGTTATTTTAGTCAATATGCATCTACAAAACCTTGCAAAAGTATAGTTTTTATCCAAAACCATACAATGTCCCCACCTACTCTCCTTTCCCCTTTCCCTTTGGTAATCACCATTCTGTTCTCATTTTGTTTGCTCATCTTTAACATGAATAAAATTATATGGTATTTGTCTTTCTGTGACTTACTTCACTAAAAATAATAACCTCAAACTTATCTATGTTGTTGCATATAGCAGGGTTTCATCCTGCTTTATAGTTAAAATCATAGTTTTTGTCTACAAACTACATGTTCTTTATAGGTCCTTTATTGCTCAGCCCTTAGTTTATTTCCAAATCTTAGCTATAGAAAATAAACCTGCAATGAACAAAGAGGTGCATATGTTTTTTAATTATTACTTTCTTTGGATAAGTATCCAAGATTGTAATAGTAGATCACATAGTATTTCCATTAATGTCCATTTTTCGTTTTGGGCTATACCTAGTAGTGCTCATGACTTTCCCCCTAGCTCTATAATTAAGGCTCACTCCTGGTGGGGCTCTGGGGACCATGTGTAGCATCTGGGACCAAACCAGGGTTAGTTGAATGCAAACTAAGTTCATTAACCTTTGAGCTATCTCTCCAGCCCTCAGTTAATTTTTTAAAGAACTTTTATGTTTTTCATAGTGAATGTACTAGCTTATACTCCTATAGTGTAAAAAGATTTTTTTTCACTCTCAAACTCCCAGATCTTGCTGTATCTTATCTATTTGTTAATGGAAATATCATACATGCCTGGTGATGTTTCATTATTGCCGTGATTTCCATTTCCCTAATAAGAAGATACTATGAACATATTTTCATGAGCTTGTTGGCCACTGTACATTTCTTTGGAGAAATGTCTGGCCATCCTAGTAGGAAATGATTAGTAATTAAGTCTCTATTTTTCTTTGGTTAGAAGCATTTTGGTTCTTTTGTTTTAGGTTGCAACCTAAAATGTGCAAGAAATGAAAAATAGTGACATTATAATATAGCATTGTAGATCACTTGATTATCAACTCTGACCATTCAAATTGTAGGTTTTGTACTGTGATTTTAAGTTATTGTAGTTACTATAAGTGCTAATCTGTTAACAATTTTATATTACTATTTGTAATAAATCTATTATAACAGTTGAACTACGTGGTATTTTTTGTGCAATTTTAGGATGCTGACACAAAAAATGAATTAAATGTATGAATAAAGGTTGCAAGCAAGATCTCAAAAGCATTTGAAAACTTACTTCACCGACTATTTGTACTGAGATATTGTTCATTGGTCATCAGGAAATAAATACCTTGGCAGAAAATTAGAGGCGTGAGAGAGAGAGATCAAATACTTACTGAAATTCATTGGCAAATCCACTTCTTTCTCCACTCTACTGTTCTGAGAAGCAAGGATCATGGAAACATATTTGATAAATTTCCAAGCACACATAAATAAGGAGCTTCAGGCAGGTTTACAGATTGGATCATTGGTAGGATGGTATTAAAAGGAATATTTAGTTCATAGGAACTTGTCGGTAAATATCCCAAAGAAGTACATGAATCCGTACATGAAAAAAAAGGGAAAAAACACCAACACTCAATATCCTTTCTGGGGCCTCTAGCAGTCCACCTGGAGTTCTAGTAGCTCCTTGGTACATCTGTTACTTTGTTTTAAAGGGAGGATTTTAGGCTTTATAAATTTTAATCTTCCCTCAAACTGTTTGGTTATAAATCTATACTTAAATCAACATCTTAGGCATGCAGAGATAGTACAACAAATAAGGTGCTTGCTCCTGTGCACAGATCCAGAAGTAAGCCCTGATTACAATTGCTGAGATTTAAAAAAAAGTATCAAAATAAAAAAAAGTATTAAGCATATAATTAAATCCTCTTGACCTAATCACTAGCACAGGATCTAAATCATATGAATTTTCTCAATTTCTCATTTCACACCCAGGTGCTTTACTCTCTCCTTTCCTGGGTATGAACTAAGGACAAGGTAGTATGTGCCTGTGAGTGTCATAAGGAGTCACTTGGGCCCAGGAAGCTACAACTAATCTTTGCCTTTTAAATGAACAAAGGGACTGAGAGAGATTTCTCTTTAATTATCTGGGACTGTGATCATTTTCAAGAACATTCATTCATCAGTGCATATTTTGTATAGTAGGACTTCCTTCTTTCCAGATGGTAAAGAGAGTGTTCAGGGGATAATTTTAGAGAATAATGGAAGTTACACACAAATAGAGCTCTTCCAAAGGAAGGGGCAAAGTAATTTTTCCCTCAGAATCTATATGCCTATTCCGTGTCTCACATTCCACGAGTATGCAAATGTTCCTTTGGGGAGAAATGTTATTAAGCATATTGGCAAGAAAAAATGACAAAGCTGGGAAGTAGATTAGCTATTTTAATAATACAAGGGTCCAATTGCTTAGTCTTTGGAGAGAGACTATGGCAAGCCAATTGAAATCCTAAAGTGTTAATAAAACAAATGTTGATTATACCCAAACTCAAAATCTGTAATAAACAGAATCAACTTTTTGCCCTAGCATATATTTTCCAGCTTGTAGCTTTGGAACTACATATGCTTGTTTTCTATTTTTATAAGATAGATTTTTTTTCAATATTTGTGAGAAAAATTACAATTCTGCATTCTAGAGAATTATCTTTAAAGATGATGAGTTTCATACTCTGGTTTCTCTTCAGATCGCATAAATCTTTCACCTTTTTAAAGATGATGAGTTGCTTCTGAAGTAGTTGAGATTTTGCTTTCTATCACAAACTTTTCAGTGTTCTTAAAGCATGGCTAGAATATTTATTCTACCAATGTCCCAGGTTGGAATTTCTACTTGAATCAGGCAGAAACTTCACTTTTATTCACAGGGATATAAGCAGTTTGCAAAAGTTTCATGACTTGAAAATGAGTATTGAAAAAAAAAGAAAACAAATATTGCTATAATACTATATATTTCATCATATAGCATCTAAAATGTCTGTTTAAAATGAATATTTGTTGTAGCTGTATGACAGAACAACATTGCTTAATCTGCTTCATGGTAAAGGGAGGTGTCGTGCTGAGAAATGAAGCCAGCCAGAAAGAAAGGATAGATACAGAATGACCTCTCTCATATGTGACATTTAAACATATACAGTGAGGGAGTAATAAAGGTTCAAGGGTAACAGAACTGGGAAGTTTGTCCACAAAAGTAACTGTCAAGGTGTGGGGTTGAAAAGGTGGGTAAAACCTTTGGGTCATTGGTAGAGAGAAGTGGGTTCTATGGTGATGGGTGTGATATTAGAATGATGTATGCATAAACCATCATCAACAATGTTGTAATTTTTGATTCACATCACCCTAATGATTAATGATGAAGAGTGCTTTTTCTTATGCCTTTTGGCCATTAGAATTAATGAGGTACCATTTCACACCACAAACACTGGCACACATCCAAAAGAGCAAGAACAACCAGTGCTGGCATGAATGTGGGGAGAAAGGGTCTCTCATTCACTGTTGTTGGGAGTGCTGACTGGACCAGCCCTTTTGGAAAATAATATGGACATTCCTCTGAAAACTAGATACTGAGCTCCCATTTGACCCAGCAATACCACTCCTGGGAATACACCCTGGAGACCCAAAAACACACAGAAGAAACACTATCTTCACTTTGACATTCAGTGCAGCACTATTGAAAATAGCCAGAATCTGGAAACAATCTGAATGCCCAAAAACAGATGACTGGATAAAGAAACTGAGGTACATCTACAAAATGGAATGCATGCAGCTGTCAGAAAAGACGAAGTCATGAAAATTACCTGCAAATGATGGACATGGAGATTATCATGCTGAGTGAAATTAGTCAGAAGGCAAAGGACAGATATAGAATCACTGCATTCATTAGTGGCAATTGTGGGAAATGGTAATGCCACAACACTAGAACTGAGCATTGAATGTAAATAAAGGGATTTACATGATAATCCCTAAGTGTCTGTAGGACAAGCCATAATGTGTAAGAGAAGAGAGAGAGAGAGAAAAAGAGAAAGAAAGAGAGAGAGAGAAAGAGAGAGAAAGGAAAAAAGGAAAGTATCTTCTATAGAGGCAGATGGGGTAGGGGGAGGGGATTTGAAGCCATTGGTAGTGGGAATAGGGCACTAGTGGAGGGACAGCTGTTGGAACAATGTATGACTGAAACCCAATCATGAACATCTTCATAATTGTATATCGCACGGTGGTATAATAAAAAAAATTAAATATATAAATAAAAATAAACTTAAAAATTCCAGCCTTTTATTTTGAGCCTGTCTTTGCTCCGATTGTTCAGGTGTGTTTCTTGAAGGCAGCAGAATGTCGGATTCAGTTTTGTGATCCATTTTGCCACTCTGTGTCTCTTAACTGGTGCATTTAGACCGTTGACATTGAGAGAGATTATTGTCATGGGATTTTGTGCCATTTTTCTGTATAGGTTGGTTGTTCTTTTGGGTTATGTCTCGTCTTATAGTAGATCATTCAGTCCTTCTTTTTAAGGTTGGTTTTGATTTTACAAAGTTCCTGAGCTGTTGTTTATCCAAGAAGTTGTATATCTGTCCTTCAAATCTGAGTGAGAGTTTAGCCGGATAAAGAATTCTTGCTGAGGCGTTCATTTCATTAAGTTTTTTTTACTATATCCCACCACTGCCTTCGGGCTTGGGCGGTGTCTTCTGAGAAGTCTGCTGAAAGTCGAATGGATGCTCCTTTGTATACAATTTCCTTCTTTGATCTTGCTGCCTGAAGAATTCTGTCTCTGTCTATGGCATCCATTACTTTGACTAGGATGTGTCTTGGGGTCTTTCTATTGGGGTCTCTTCTTGCTGGTACGCGTTGGGCTTCTTGGATCTGGATGCCTTCATTCTTTAACTCGGGAACTTTTCAGCCAGAAAAGAAACTTTTACTTTCCTGTCCCTCTGAGACTCCGATGATTCTTATGTTGTTCCGCCTGGCTTCATCCCATTGTTCTCTGTTCCGTTGCTGATCCATTTTCCGATCTTTTTCCATCTTATGTAGTTCTCTGAGTGCTTTCTGCAGCTCATCTTCAGTCTCACTGATTCTCTCTTCTGCTGCTGTCATCCTACTGTTGAGAGCCCCGATTGTGTTTTTTATTTCATCTACTGAGTTTTTTAAGCGATAATATTTCTATTTGCATGGTTCTCATTTCTGCTCTCATTTCCTCCCGTAGTTTATTGACTGCCCTTTCAACTGCTTCGTTTATGTTCTCCTGTATTTTATTGGACATCTGCTAATTTTTTCGTTGAGCTCCTTAAACATTCTACCAATTTCTTCTCTAATTTCATTGTCAGAGAGATCATGCACATCTGTATTCTTTTTTGAGTCTTCACGATCGATTCCTTCATCTGTTCTTCGAGCTGGGGATCTGCGTTGTTTTCCCATGGTGTTGCGGTGTTCAGGGATAGATTCCTCTAGTGTACTGTTTCTTTTTTCTTGAGGGTATTACCTTCCCTGAGATGCAGACAGGCCGGTGTGAGAGTTCAAAATGACGGTTTACTTCCGGTTCCTTCTCGGACTTCTGGGGGTTGTAGTTCCACCTTCTGCTGAGACCTGGGGCTCTACCATGACCCCTGGCGCCCGCCCAGCCAGCCGCACACCCCAGGGACGCAACCTGAGATGCAGACAGGCGGTGTGAGAGTTCAAAATCTAAACTTAAAAATTTATTATAATAAAGGATGCACTGGTGGAGGAATGGGTGCTAGAACACTGTATGACTGAAACCCAATCATGAACACCTTTGTAACCCCTGGGATCATGGTGATATAATAAAATATTTTAAAGTAAAAAAAAAACTTGTAAATCATAATAGCTCAATAAATATTTTAAAATTTAAAATTAAATGCATATTTGTTTTACAGCTTTACTTATACACCTTACATTGAACATACTATTCCTCCTGTCACTGGGTGAGGACCAGTATAAAGAAAAAAAAAATTTATTGTTTTTATTTTTTATTTGATTTTTTAAATCTTTTATTATACCACCGTAAGATATGCAGTTACAAAGATGTTCATATTCAGATTTCAATCATACAGTATTCCAGCACCGATCCCTCCACCAGTGCCCACTTCCCACCACCAGTGTCCCCTAATTCCCTCGCCCCTCTCCCCAGACTGCTGCTAAGGCAGGCACTTTGTCTCCTCTCTCTCTCTTTCTCTCTCTCTCTCTCCTCTTTTCTCTCTTGCTCTCTCTCCTCTCTCTCTTGCTCTCTCTCCTCTCTCTCTCCCTCCTCTTAAACATTCTTACACATTGTGGCTTGCAATACATACATTTAGAGGTTATCATGTACATCCCTTTGCCTACATGAAGGAAAAATAATTTTAACAAACATTCAGACTAATCTCAGAGAGCTCCATTGGGGCAAACTACAAAGATTCATCCTGAAGCATAGCAGGCACTATGGGGAAGCTGTGTAAAAAGTTCATGAGGCTCAGTTGGGTGCAGATAATAGCACAAAAGACTCTACCAGTACCAATCAGTTCTGTAACCTTTCAGATAATGACTATAGACACCATGATGAGGGTGCTCATGAGCCCAAATAAACAATAGTACAGTAGTCGATCACTGTATCACTGTATCACTGTCTTCCCGTTCATCATCGATTTGCTTGAGCGGGCACCAGTAACTATCTCCATATGGCCTGTCTCATACAAGTAGAGCCCAAGGACACCTGCTTGCTCCAGGAACATAAAGAGCCTCAAACCATTCCATCAGGTCATGGGAATGAGGTCTATAATTGTTACTGGTATCTGGCATATCAAATACGACACGGGTAGCTTGCCAGGCTCTGCCGTGCAGGTAGCATACTCTTGTAGTCATCTCAAAATTCAGCATTTATTGATGAACCGGCGCAGCTGCAAGTGGACATGCAAGCCGGGCTGTGATAGGCTGGTCTGCTGGGTGGAGTTCTAACGAGGGGAAAGTCCGGATGTGGAAAATGGAGGTCCTCATGGAGTGGGAGGTCGTCTGGTTTGTTGTGAGGCTCTGCTGGGGTGGCGGGCCAGGGCTAGAACCTGCCATCCCTCCCGGGCACCTCCTGAGCGGCTGGGCACAGTGAGAGGCAGTAGCAGCTCTGCCCAGGTAGTCGATAACGGGCAAGAAACCGGAAATGAAAAAACTGCAATAAGAAGTGGCAAAACTGAAGAGTGTGGTAGGTGAAATTAGAAATCTCAATAGTAGGTCTCAGCAATAGAGTAACAACATCTGAGAAAAACTTGGTGAGCTCCAAGATGAGATGAGGAAACAGAGAACATAAAAACGTCTGAAGAGAAATGAATAGCATACTAGAGAATTATGGAATATGATCAAGAGAAACAATATAAGAATCACCTGAGTCTCTGAGGAATATAAAAGTGAATTCAATGACAAACCACTAGTCAAGGAAATCATAAACACCTCCCACAGCCTGTGCCATGCAGATTCACAGAATCCTGCTTCACTAATTCCCAACTAAACCTCCCAGGAGATACATGCCATGTGGCTTTCACACCTGGAGAGCCCATGAGTGCCCAATACCCTCGCAGCCAAAGCTCCAGCAGCAGCAGCAGCAGTAACCTCACCCCGCCACTACAGCCACACCGAGTTCTAGGCTTTATTGCTTCACAAATATTCTCTACAGAGACGCCAATGGAGCAAATAGTTTCAAGTATCCAGTGCCCAGGCTGAGAAGTCTGGTGTTTTATCAGAGTCCAGGTAGATAGCTTTCTCCCAATCCTCCCTACTTCCGCAACCCCCTGCAGGCACATTCACCACCACTAGCCCCCACCATGTCAACTCAGTGGCCCAGAACATAGATCCGGAAGACTCCGCACTGCCAACACCTCCAAAAAGGCAACAAGCAGCTCACTGAAGTCTTAGACTGGGACTTAATGACCTGCTGTTAGATAAAAATAATTTTCATATAGATTAATTTTCTATATCTATTCATTTTAATATTGCAACTTTGTTATCTAATTAATTTTAATTTGAGAACTGTGTCAACAGTTTCGCCTTTTTCTACATAAAATAAGTGTTTTCAAAAGAGGAAATCATAGATAAGAATTTCCCAGAGTTGGAAGTGCAAGTATTCAGATCCAAGGAACCCTGAAGGACCTCAGTTAAAATAGACCTAAATATAATCACTGTATCACTGTCTTCCCGTTCATCATCGATTTGCTCAAGCGGGCACCAGTAACATCTCCATATGTCCTGTCTCATGCAAGTAGACCCCAAGGGCACCTGCTTGCTCCAGGAACATAAAGAGCCTCAAACCATTCCATCAGGTCATGGGAATGAGGTCTATAATTGTTACTGGTATCTGGCATATCAAATACAACACGGGTAGCGGGTTCTAGCCCTGGCCCCCACCCCAGCAGAGCATTGCAACAAGCCAGATGACCTCCCACTCCATGAGGGCCTCCATTTTCCACAACCCGGACTTCCCTCTCGCCAGAACTCCACCCAGCAAACCAGCCTATCACAGCCTGGCTCATCGAGATCCACCCTGTAGCAGTCTTTTAAATCAGGCCCAGGTATGCTGATCCAGAGACTCACAGACATGGGGCAGAGCTGCTACTGGCTCTCCCTGTGCCTAGTTGTTCACGAGGCGCCCGCAAGGGGATGGCGGGGTTCTAGCCCTGGCCCACCACCCCAGCAGAGCCTCGCAACAAGCCAGAGCGACCCCCCCACTCCCATGAGGGCCTCCATTTTCCACATCCGGACTTCCCCCTCGCCAAAACTCCACCCAGCAGACCAGCCTATCACAGCCCGGCTTGCAAGTGGCCACTTGCGGCGGCTGCGGGTTCATCAATAAATCCAAATATAAAAATTCCAAAATTTTGTAATCAGATTGTAATCAGAATGATGGCCAAAGACAGAATCTTGAAAGTAGCAAGATCAAAGGAGCAATTCCACTTGAAGGAACTTCTACAACAGAGCCCCAATGATACTTTATGAAGCCATATTGTCATTCAGAGTTGAAGGAATGATGCAAAGCTTCTTGAACAAGCACAACTTAGGGAGTTCATAGCTTTGACACCATTTTGCAAGAAGCATTAAAGAACCATCTTTTAAAAGACAAATTCGGTGTGTGTAATTCTTGCGTCTCCGCGGACCCCAAGCTGCCCCCAGGGAAGAGCGGAAACTCCATCAACGGGAACCAAGGCAAAGTGCCTTGGTTCCAGGCCCGACCGACCCGACCCGTGCGCCCTGAGTTCCCGGGAAACGCCTCCACTCCCCACAGGTGCCCCAGGGAAGAGCGGAAACTCCATCAACGGGAACCAAGGCAAAGTGCCTTGGTTCCAGCCCGGACCGACCCCGACCCGTGCGCCCCTGAGTTCCCAGGAAACGCCTCCAGGGGGGGGTGTGGTTTGCTGCTCGGGACCCCACAGGTGCCCCAGGGAAGAGCGGAAACTCCATCAACGGGAACCAAGGCAAAGTGCCTTGGTTCCAGCCCGATCGACCCGTGCGCCCTGAGCTTCTGGGAACATCCCAAAACTCAAAACCACGCAGAAACTAGCACATCCCCACAACCCTCTCACTACCTACCTTGCATGAGGTACCAGTGAACCTTGGTTCCTACATCCTTGCTACCCACCCAAACTCTTCAAACAGACCAAACACCTACTAACTGTACTATCTAGTCACCCAAGAACTCACAGTTGCAACCTACAATAGTCATAATGGTAAAGCAACGCAAAATTTCATCAAGCTCTGTGAGGTGAAGTCACTGGTCCAGATGAGTCAAGCAATACCAATGAGTTGCATAACCTATCTGAAAAAGAATTTCGGAAAGAACTGTTAAGGATTCAAAAGGAATTCAAAGAAGCAATGGAATGCAAAATCAATAAAACACAGGAGGACATGATAGCAGAAGTGAGGAAAATGCAAAGGGAAATGACAGGTATTAAAAATGAGGTAAATGAAATAAAAACACAGTGGAAGGCCATCATAGCAGAATAATAGCTACTGAAGAAAGAATTAGTGATCTCGAAGACGAGTTCCAAAGATTCTGTACACAACACCAGAAGATAGAAAAAAAAGGCTCACAATTACTGAACAGACAACAAGAGATAATCGGGATGAAGCCAGAAGAAACAACATACGGATCATTGGGGTCCCAGAAGGGCAAGAAGAAAACCCTGATGAAGAAGAAACTGTCAAAGCCATAATTGCTGAAAAGTTCCCGGAACTAAAGAATGCTTGCCTCAAGATCCAAGAGGCCCGTAGAATACCAGCTAAAAGAAACCCCAACAAGAATACTCCAAGACACATCTTAATAAAAATGACAAAAACTATAGATAGGGATAGAATACTGAAAGCAGCAAGATCAAAGAAGGAAATCACATACAAAGGAACATCTCTAAGATTTACAGCAGACTTCTCTGATGAAACACTCCGAGCCGAAAACAATGGTGGGATATTGCGAAAAGGCTCAATGAACTGCAGGCTTCCCCGAGAATTCTTTATCCGGCCAGGCTCACATTCAGATATGAAGGAAAGATACACAACTTCATGGATAAGCAACAACTCAGGAACTTCATGGACTCAAAACCAACTTTAAAAGAAGGACTGAAGGGTCTACTCTAATGCGACCAAACCCATAAGCAGAACAAACACAAAAAGAAAGATGGCACAAAATCCAATGACAATAATCTCTCTCAATGTCAATGGGCTAAATGCACCAATTAAGAGACACAGAGTAACAAAATGGATTAAAAAATTGAACCCAACATTCTGCTGTCTACAAGAAACGCATCTGAATAAGCAGAACAAACACAGACTCAGAGTCAAAGGTTGGAAGACCATTCTCCATGCAAACAACTCCTCCAAAAAGGCTGGTGTGGCCATATTAGTATCAGATAATATAGACTTCAGGCTTAAAAAGGTTAGAAGGGACAACGAAGGCCACTTCTTATTAATTAAGGGGTATGCACAACCAGGAAGAAATTACACTACTAAACATATATGCACCCAATGAGGGGTCAGCAAAATACATAAAACAACTGCTAAGAGACCTCAAAGAAGACATTGACAGTAGCACAATAATAGTTGGAGATTTCCAACACTGCTCTATCAAGCGATGGATAGATCAACAAGACTGAAACTCACCAAGGAAATATTGGACCTGAAGGAAGAAATGGAAGAAAGAGAGCTAGTGGATATATACAGGGCTTTTCATGCCAAAAAAGCTGAATACACATTTTTCTCTAGTGCACATGGAACATTCTCCAAGATAGACCACATGCTGAGCCACAAAGCATATCTCAATAAAATTAAAAAAGATAGAAATTGTGTCAACTATCTTTTCAGACCATGATGCACTGAAAATGGAAGTTAAACGTACGCAAAAACAGGGAGTCAAACCAAACACCTGGAAACTGAACAGCTCACTGCTGAACAACAAATGGGTCATAGAAGAAATCAAACAGGAAATCCAAAGATTTCTGGAAACAAATGAAAATGAAGATACCAATTATAAGAACTTGTGGGACACGGCAAAAGCCG